>QARZ01041116.1:31543-57427 GCA_013407115.1 Glycine latifolia | reverse complement strand
CTTGAGGTAACACATGAAGGAACGGATGATGTTAGAAGATCAAGAAAACATTCTTTGATCCACGAATATGAGATGTTCAAGATGAACACCAATGAAAGTATTTCCCAGCTGCAAACAAGGTTCACACACATTGTCAACCATCTACTAGGACTTGGAAAAACTTTTGATGTGGAAGAACTCAACATCAAAATTCTGAAGTGCTTGACTAGAGCTTGGCAACCAAAAGTAACAGCTATTAAAGAATCAAAGGATCTATCTAAAATGTCCATGGCTGCACTATTTGGTAAGTTGCTAGAATATGAGTTAGAATTATCTCAACTAATGTGTGTTGAAGATGCAGAAAAGAAAAGCAAGGGAATTGCTCTCAAGGCTGCAGCACCAAAATCTGAAAAAGAAGAAGAAACTAGTGATGAGGAAGATGAAGAGAATGTCAACCTAATAGCAAAGAAATTCAGCAAATTTCTAAGAAGCAACAAAGGAAGAAGATTCTCTAGAAACACAAAGAACAACAACAATAACAGCAAGAACAAAAATGACAACAATTTCACATGCTTTGAATGTGGAAAACAAGGTCACATCAAATCCGAATGCTCAATTTTCTTGAAAAAACAGCAAGGAAACAGCAAAGCAAAGAAAGAGGGAAAGCCAAGGAAAGCATATATTGCTTGGGAAGAAAATGATTCTACAACTTCAGAATCCTCTACTGAAATTGAAGAAGCAAACATGTGTCTACCTTCCATAATCAATGATGAAAATGATGATCTTCTAGATGAGGAAGATGAGGCTTCAACTACCGAATCCGAGGTAAATTCTGATTATGGTAATGCTGTGGATGCCTTTCATGACATGTACAATGAAGCACAAAATCTTGCAAAAATAAATAACAAGCTTAAAGGTGACTTAAGGTGGCATATAGCCAAACTTGCAGAATTGCAAGAAACAAATTGTAAATTGAATGAAGAAATTGATAAACTTCTTTCAAGTTACAAGTTGAGTGGTTGTACATGCACCATAGCCATCTCTAAGATTGACAAATACAATAAATTGCATAAGGAATTTGATGATTATAAGCTAAGCAAAGAAAAGGAAAATTTAAGTTTGCAAACTGAAATCAGTGATTTACTTGATTTGTTGAGAAAGTTTTATAAAGGCAAATGCAATCTTGATGAATTGTTAAGTGTTCAAAAGCATGTAGGTGATACTTATGGCTTGGGTTATAATCATGGCTTTAAAAACAAAGGCAAAACTGTTTTTGTACCCCCAATAAATAAATATCACAAGTATAACAATTATCAAGGTGTCTTTAACAAATTTGCTTATGCTAAATCATTTAAATCTCCTACTTGCAATTATTGTATGATGAAAGGTCACACTTCATATAAATGTTATGCAAGAAGATTTTATGTTCCTAATGGTGAGTGTGTATGGATTAAGAAAAGAGAAAAGGAAACTAACCCCTTTGGACCCAACATGAAATGGGGACCATTCATCTCTTCTTAATTTGTGTTGTGCAGATGTGTCTTAGAGCTAGATCAACAACTTGGTATCTTGATAGTGGCTGCTCAAGACACATGACTGGAGACATATCTATGCTTACAAATGTGACACTAAAAGAAGGTGGATATGTGACTTATGGAGATAATAACAAGGGCAGAATCATTGGACAAGGAGATATTGGAGACAGCAAAGAAACAAAAATAAAAGATGTGTTGTATGTTGATGGGGGAAACTATTATGGTCTAGTTATAGTTGATGATTACTCTAGATATACATGGACTCTTTTTATTAAAACCAAAAGTCAAGCTTTCACAGCCTTTAGGAAAATTGCCAAAGTTATACAAAATGAAAAAAGGAAGTAACATTGTTTCAATTAGGAGTGATCATGGAGGAGAATTCCAAAATGAGGATTTTGAAAACTTTTGTGAAGAATTTGGAATTAACCATAATTTTTCAGCTCCAAGAACACCCCAACAAAATGGTGTTGTGGAGAGGAAAAATAGATCACTAGAAGAAGGTGCAAGAACACTACTAAATGAAACAAAGTTACCAAAGCATTTTTGGGCAGATGCAGTGAGTACCGTTTGCTATACCTTAAATAGGATTCTCATAAGGCCGATTTTAAAGAAAACTCCCTATGAAATCTATAAAGGTAGAAAGCCAAACATATCTCACTTTAGAACATTTGGCTGCAAGTGCTTTGTGTTGAATAATGGAAAAGATAATCTTGGTAAATTTGACTCAAAGGCTGATGAAGCTATTTTCCTAGGCTATTCTTTACAAAGTAAAGCTTATAGGGTGTTTAATAAAAGAACTATGTGTATTGAAGAATCTGTGCATATTGTTTGTGATGAAACTAACCCTTCTGTGGAAGAGAATTTAAGTGATAATGATGCAGTGAATAATGAAGAAAGACAGCAATCAATTCAAGAGAACAAGCATGAAGAAGATGAGTTGCAACCTGAATTAAATGAAGAAGCAACAGCACCAAAGCAAAAGAATTGGAGAACCACAAAAGATTTATCATTGGATAACATCATTGGTGAAGTAACAAAGGGAGTATCAACTAGATCCTCCTTAAGAAATCTTTGTTGTTCAATGGCATTTGTTTCTCAAATTGAACCTTCTAATATTGAACAAGCTCTTTTAGATGAACATTGGTTAAATGCAATGCATGAAGAATTAAATTAGTTTAAAAGAAATAATGTTTGGGAGCTAGTACCTAGACCATCCACTCATACACCAATTGGCACCAAATGGGTGTTTAGAAATAAAATGGATGAAAACAGTATCATAATAAGAAATAAAGCTAGATTGGTTGCTAAAGGATACAACCAAGAGGAAGGCATTGATTATGATGAAACCTATGCTCCGGTTGCTAGATTAGAAGCAATTAGATTACTTCTTGCATATGCATGTATACTTGATTTTAAATTGTTTCAAATGGATGTGAAAAGTGCATTTCTCAATGGATTTATTGATGAAGAGATATATGTTGACCAACCTCCCGGTTTTGTAGATCATCAATATCCTAACCATGTCTATAGGTTGAAGAAAGCATTATATGGATTGAAACAAGCACCAAGGTCTTGGTATGAGAGGTTAAGTAAGTTTTTGCTTGATCAATCATTCACAAGAGGTGAAGTTGATAAAACATTGTTCATCAAAAGAAAAGACAAAGACTTTCTTATTGTTCAAATCTATGTTGATGATATTATTTTTGGTTCAACTAACCATTCTATGTGCAAGGAATTTTCAGCAAATATGCAGAGAGAATTTGAAATGTCTATGATGGGAGAACTCAATTTCTTTCTAGGATTGCAGGTCAAGCAAATGAGAAGTGGAACATTTGTTAGTCAATCAAAGTATTGTATTGAAATGATAAAGAAATTTGACTTAGAACATTGCAAGGCAGCAGCTACTCCTATGGCTACTTCAACATACTTAGATTCAGATGAAAGTGGGAAAAGTGTAGAAGAATCAAAATATAGAGGAATGATAGGATCACTACTCTATCTCACAGCTAGTAGGCCAGACATAATGCTTAGCACTTGTCTATGTGCTAGATATCAAGCCAATCCAAAAGAATCTCACTTGACAGCAGTGAAAAGAATCTTCAAGTATCTAAAGGCCACACCAAAAGTTGGACTATGGTATCCAAAAGGTACAAGTATTAGCTTAATTGGATTTTCTGATTCTGATTTCGCAGGATGCAAATTGGATCGCAAAAGCACAAGTGGAACTTGTCATTTGTTAGGAAGCTCCTTAATCTCTTGGCATTGCAAGAAACAATCATGTGTAGCATTGTCAACAGCTGAGGCAGAATACATTTCAGCAGGAAGCTGTTGTGCACAAAGTTTGTGGCTAAAACAGCAGCTCCATGATTTTGGTATAAAGCTTCAACAAATTCCTCTTATGTGTGATAATACTAGTGCAATTAACATATCAAAGAATCCAATCATGCATTCTAGAACAAAGCATATTGAAATAAGACATCATTTTATAAGAGATCATGTTCAGAAAGGTAACATTAAAATTGAATTTGTTGAAAGCAACAAACAATTAGCTGATATATTCACTAAGCCTTTGGATAGAGATAGGTTCTTCACCTTAAGAAATATGCTTGGTATCTTGGATGAATCTAATGTTTGTTGAAATAGAATATCAAGCCTAATATTGTGTGTTTGAATGATGTAGAGTTGCTTGCCATGAATTAAACATACTAGTTAGTGTTTCCATGATTGATCATTGCTGATTTAAACTGATATAAAACCATAAAAGCCTGCTATAATCGATTACCATTAAAAGCTAATCGATTATTTCTTTTCTCTGGTGCTTCTAAATAACTGATAATACCTGTTGTAATCGATTATCACAACGGTTTAATCAATTATTCCTTACTCGTGTTCAAAAGAAGCTGATTTCCAGTAAAATAATCGATTAAAACGAGCATTTAATCGATTATATCAAGTTCTGTATCTTGCTGAAACTCTGTCAATCACTGTAATAATCGATTACTTCATCGAAATAATCGATTATTTGCTTCATCTAAGTCTGGAAAGCCTTGTTCACACTGTAATAATCGATTACTCTGTATTTTAATCGATTACTGATTTCTGGCAATTTGAAAATTTGAACAAAATAATCGATTACGTAACGATTTAATCGATTATTGTGATTGTTACTGCAAAAATCTGACAGTTTTGAAACTGCCCAACTGCAATCAAGCACGATTTATGGCCATCAAATCCCATTACTGTACAGTTATGGACTACAACAGCCATATTCCAATAATCAAAGCCATTAACTTGATGAAATTGCCTATAAATAGTGGATTTAGCATTTGAGAAAAGTACACCAACATCTCTTCTCTTCTCTTTTATCATTTTGCTTCTGAGTTTTCTCTTCCAAAACCAGAAACCTCTTCCAAATCTCTGCAAAAATTCGTGCAAAACTATCTCTGAAATATGTCTACTTCCAAGAGAACCAAAACATCCAAGAGAAAAGCTCAAGCTCAAGGCCAATCCTCAAATCCTCCAACCAATAGAATTGATCATTGGTTTACCAATGAAGCTGATAGGATGAACTACATACAGTTCAATGCCACCAAACTCATCTGTCCTCCTAAGTTTCTAAGCCTAGAATGGTTTATGAATCAAGACTTCCAATTTCCTCAACTCCTCATTCAACAAGGGCTGACCAAATTTGTTGAAATGCAAGGAACATTTTACCCTGATTTGGTGAAAGTATTTTATACTTGTTCCAAGATTACCATGCATGGAACCATCCTCACACAAGTCAATGGTGTTGCCATGGAGATTACACCAGAAGTTTGGGAACAAGTTGCTGGAATCACATTCAATGGAGAAAGAAGGATTGATGAAGAAGCTGATGGCTACAATAAAATGGATACATATAGAGGTATGCTCATTGATCCTCATATGAATTTGAGACTAAGGCTGAGTACTGGACCTATGACTCATGAGGATAGGCTTATTCATTACATAATAACCTATATTCTTACTCCTCGTTCAACTAATCATGCACAAGCTACCGATGATGATCTTCAAATTGTCTATGCTCTTAAGAATGGAATCCAACTTAATTGGATTTATATCATTCAAGAAACCATGCAAAAATCCAAAAGATTGGTAAACTATCCTTTTCCATATGCTGTTTTGGTTTCTCGCTTTATTGATTACTTTCAAGTTGATGTATCAAATGAAGTGGTGGATAACACCAATGCAAGCAATAGTCAAATTAAGGAAAAGCACCTTACTAAGCTAGGGATGATCAAGACACCCTATGGATGGCAAATGGCTGGTCAACCTGTCCCTTTGGCTGAGGAAGAAGGTGAAGAATGAGAAGGTCCTCAAATTGGTGAAGCTGAAGATATTGTATTTTCACTACGAACGATTTTTCCTACAGACATAAATTATTGTAGGTAAAAGTTAAAAAATACTTTTACCTACAACTATTTAATGTAGGTAAAATTCAAAGAGTTGTACCTACTATTGTTTGGTATAGGTAAAACTCCAAATGACTTCTACCTACAAATGCTTAGTGTTGGTAAAATTTCAAAAAACTTATACCTACAATTAATTGGTGTAGGTAAAATCCTATAAAACTTGCACCTAGAGTCACTTGGTATAGATAAAATTTAAAATTTTTTTACATACAAATGTACAATATAGGTAAAACTCCATAAAACTTGTACTTACAATTAGTTGGTGTAGGTTAAACCTCAAAAGCCTTCTACCTACAATTCTTAAGCATAGGTCAAACTCTCTTAAAACAAATGAATAATTTATTGGTACCTAATGTAACTGTCCCAAAATTCAACGTACTTTACGCTATGTCAAGTCAAGTCAAATGCTCAATGTATGCTATTGAATGGATCACCTCACCGTGGTCTATGTTAAAATCATGCCAATAGTAGTTTTCTACAAGAAATGAATTACGCGAAAATTTGATAAATAGGACCACGTAGTTTTATACATGATTTTTAATTTTTATACAATTAATCCACTTATTTATTAGGTAACAATACTCTTAACGTATCTACTCTCTATTTTTTCATTATTCTATTTTATAATAAAAAACATATATATAGAAATGAAAAACACAATGAATATATTGCAAATAAACCAAGAGGGGAGGTGAATTGGTTCAAATCTGATATTTAAAATTTTCTAAAACAAATTGCGGAATTAAAATCTTGGATCGTATCACTTGTTCACCTTTTGAAAATCCAGAACTCTTTCTTCAATCAAGATCAATCCTTGATATGCATGTAATGACAGAAATAGTTTCTTTGATGATAATATTTTTATTTCACAAAGATAAGCAATGAAATATACAGAATTCAAGATAAGAGACAATGCAATTTATACTGGTTCACCTCACAACCTTGGAGGCTACATCCAGTTACTTCCAACCCACACTAGGTTAGAGTTTTCACTATATCAAAGAATCTTTACAAGTAGTTTACAATGATCACCTTTATCCACACTAGATAAAGAAACAGAAATCTAAACCCTATAGACTTCAAATGATCAAGACCCAGAGAACCCTAGTCTTTTCTGACCTCTAGAGAACCCTACTCTAGAAAACCACTTTAAAGAATCAAAGATATATCAACAGAATTTTTAATACACAGAAAAATTCTAAAGAAAGATTCAAGAGATACAACCTGTGATCCTTCAAATGAATGAATGAATGATGTTACCAATCAATCAGGTTGAATGGAATTCAAAGCTCAGAATAAGAACTCTTGAAATATCTTCTTTTCTTTAAAAACTTATCTCAAAGATTTTACTCTCTTGATCTCATGAGAGGTTTTTCACTTTTAGAACAAATCAGTATTTTGGCTTTGAAAAAAGCTTTATAATCTTTTAGTGATTCACACAAATGCTCAAAGTTACTCAGAACAATTCGCTCTAAGTTTATTTATAAAGTCAAGATAAGCAAAGCTATTATAAAACTGATTTAACTGACAATAATCGATTAAAACGACAAGGTAAACGATTATTTAACTATATGTAATCGATTAAAATATAACATAATCGATTAATATGTTCTTGAGCTTCCTGGAAATGTTTTCATGAACAAGATAATCGATTAAACTGATACTTAATTGATTAAAGCAGACTTAGTATAATTGAAGCATGAAGAAATAATCGATTACGTAAGACTGGTAATCGATTAAACCAGTAAAGCTCAAACATGAAAAACACAAACTGGCCTGTGTAATCGATTACTGAAACAAGGTAATCGATTATACCAGTAAGACACCATGACAAACAAGTTAAGATAATCGATTACATAACAGAATAATCGATTATTCCAGTGATGCATGTTTTTCATATATTACTATGTAATCGATTACAAGAAGCTGGTAATTGATTAAACTGTTCTTCAAGGCTTTTTCAGAAATAGTATGAATGTATTTAATCGATTAAAATGCTTGTGTAATCGATTAAAACAGTAAGTTTTCATTTTTCAAATACTTAGCCATGAGAACTTAAGTTCTTATGAAATCATTAGATTGCTTTGAGATTTTAATCAAAAACTATGTATGCATGAAAATGCAAATGTAGATGAAAGATCACAAGGCAAAACACTTGAACCACTTAGTAAAATTACAAATGTCTTCAAATGATTAGGCATGTAAAAAGCTAAAACATCAAGCTTTCATCCTTTCTTCAATCTTCTTGCAGCTTCCCTTAAAGTCAACAAGAAAGACATAAAAGAAAGAAGAGATAACTCAGATAACAATCCCCATTTCCTCCCTAACCCTATATTCTCTTTAGTCCATTCTCCACCACACATTGAATTTAAACCTCAGGGTGTGACAAGCTTCAACAATTAACATTAGCATGGTCGTTCCTTACCCCCATTTCATCGCCATGGACACCGACTTGCTCCACCCCTCCTCCCCCTCCGTCATCCTCACCCAAGACAATTTGAAGAAAATTGCCACCTACAAGGCTATCGAGTACGTTGAGTCTGACAATGCAGATTCTCTTTGATTGGTAAGCTTCATCTTCCTTCTCTCTTGATTTCTTTTAACTTTGTTTCAATTTTAAACTTTCTTTCATTGATTTTCTCTTTACGAGGGTTTT
Source organism: Glycine latifolia (assembly GCA_013407115.1). Classification (NCBI taxonomy): domain Eukaryota; kingdom Viridiplantae; phylum Streptophyta; class Magnoliopsida; order Fabales; family Fabaceae; genus Glycine; species Glycine latifolia. The sequence goes on along the minus strand of QARZ01041116.1, from coordinate 48,806 downwards.
TCTTCTTTATCAGATTCCTAATCACGCATCGCTAGATCAAATGAAAAATTGCACAAAATATTCCAATTTTGCATTTGGTTTCGAGTTTTTAAACTCCAATGTGGGGTTCAATGAGTCTTATGGATAAATTAATTGAATCACCTCGTCTCTGGTTGTGGATTTTGAATTTTTTCTTCTTTTTCACACATGCCTTTGCTGGTTTTTCCTTTTTCTATTTATTTTCTTTCTCAACTAACAAAGAAAATTGTAGGAACAATTTTTAGTTTACTTGATTTTTAAGTTGGCATTAATATTATTGGAGTGCTTGACTTAAAAATTATAGCATTTGTGATTGAAAATCCTATTCATTTGGTTTTTTTGTTAGAACATATTTTTTGAAATTTCTTTTGGTGATGATTATGGCAAAAACAGCTTGATCTTTCTAAACATAAAGAGAAAATGGTAGAAATTGATAATTATTTTACTTGTTGTTATTCAATGGATATTGCAAGTAGAAACCTAGCTAGATTACTTTGAGCCTGATTAGATTAACCAAAATTCAAAAATCCAAATAACAAGAATTAGCCACTATATGTTTAGGTTGACCTGAACTCCTCTTCAATTAAATAAATTAGAAAATCCAATTTGTTAATGATAAAAACTAGTTTTGAACCTAACAACTGAAGCTGCTAAGAGCCTCTTCAACTGAGTGGTTCCATAGGAAATTATTGCTTTATACATATACCATCACTGGTTGTTATATTTTAGTAATACACGTAGGCATAGTTGGTCTATGCTTGAAACAACATAAATGTTGCATTGCATCAGGCAACTATAAAGAGCTGACTAATCATTATTGTCTGCTATAGGAAAAATGTTATTTGTTGAACATCACTTGAGGCTTGAAAACGCAAGGCTAAGAGAAGAGGTACATCAATTAAGTAGCAACATTTTATTTGTGTGTGTGACACACTATGTGTTTTAATTATTCTATAGCTACTACTCGTTGGTCCAAGTAAGGACCTTAATTAAAATAAATATTAAAAGAGCATGCATTTTCCTTTTTAATGAGTACACCCAATTCAGCTCATATTATATTAGCAATGACCTAACATGCTCAACTGTTGCAAACCCTAAAGGGATAGTTTTGTTTTTCTAGTCTACTAGTATTCTTGTTGATATATGGTCGATTTGGATTTATAGGGACCACACCAAAGTTGGTTTTACAACTCATGAATATAAAGAAACTACAAGGAAAATGACCTATGCCAATAGACAAAAATTGCATTAAAAGTTTCCATATCTTAATACAAATTCTACAAGACTTTCCAGATTAAATATTCTAAAAGTTTCTTCACATTTTTATTTGTTTAGAAGGCAAATATATCATTAAAGATTACTCAGAAATAGATCAAGATGCCAAGGTAAAAGCTATTCAGGGATTGCCTTACTAAGCCAGACCCCATTTACAAATTTATAAGCAGTAGATGCAATAGAAGTTTCTTCATATTTAAAGAAGAGACGTTGTATTATAACTTGTTTTGAGCTGAAGTGTAATATGATAATTTAGAACGAGAGTAAAGAGGTTAAACTCTAACCTTTGTAATTAGCATTGTTGGTTAATGGAAATTAATGCAATCTTTGAAACACTTGTGTTGGCACTATCATTCTCATAACCCCCTAATACTAAGGTGTATGCTACATGTAGGTAAGAAATTCAAAATGGGGGAATATCCATGCTAATAATTTGTAGCTAACCAAATTCTGAGCTGACAATGAGTAATATCAAAAGAAGGGATTTCAATTATGGGAAATGAGAATACAATAGGAAATGATAGGAAGTGTGAGGCCAGACAAAAATGGAATAGGGAAATGTGGAAGATTTGTAGGTCCCTGGAAGAACATCTGACATTTTATTTTTGTTTTCCAGTATTAAAGAGAGTGATAGATGCAATCTGTAATCCTTATTTTTGGTAATGATAGCAGTTTCAAAAAATGGAATTTTGGTTGTTAATACAATATCATCATACCTGATTCCAGTTTCTATCACATCCATTTAATAATCTAGATTATGTGGATACTATATATAGCATTATTATGTGGATACCTAATTCCAATTTCAGTAGGACACAAAACATTGCTAAGAGCCTCCCTATACCTCATATTATTTACTCTAAGCTTGTTGTTTTTGGTTCTAAGATTTGTATTCTCATGCCGCTTGTGCTGGTCTGCAATAACAAAACACCATCACCCCCTTAACCAACAACTCACAAAAATAGAAAAGCAAAACCACCAAAGATATACAAATAAACCTAACTTCCTGCTCACATTCTAATATGATATTAGATTATATCTTATATTCATTAAAAAAGTCATCATATATAATTGTGTTGTATTATTCCTTTTGTCTTGTACCATGTTGTGAATCAAATAAACCTAATCGTGAAAAGAAAATCATGTATATGATAAGGTGATTGATTTTAAAACTAACTATTTTAAAGTTCATGCTAATTAAAATATTTTTTGTGCTTTTTAGATCTATAAGGGAAAAAAACTCTATCAAAATTAGTATTAAAATGTTTTTTAAAAAAACAAAAATCACAATTTTCCTACTCAACCAAACAAGTATAATAGTGTCTCAACTTTTTATTTATTTATCTAAGTAATACATCTTTCTTATTTTATTTTTATCTTTATCTTTCTACTATTTTCTAATCATTTATTTCTTCATTATTTCACTTCACAAGATTTTCTTTAAGAAAAAAAAAGTGTTGTGTAAAAAAAAAGTAGTCGCAAATCATTTGATTTTCTAGTAATTTTGAAAACCACAGTGAAAGTGGCGGCATCAAAACATGCGACGGGGAAGCACTTCCTCCTCCGATTTGGGAACTAACCAAACAGATCAGAGCTTCTAGGGTTTTAGTTTCCGTCCAACTAGCGGGTTTTTACTCCCTCTCTTTCTCTCTCTCTTCAGTAATGGATAACAGTAGCTCGGAACAGACCGTGCAAGATGGCAAACTCTACAGAAACCTCAATTCTCTCATCGTCGCACATTTTCGCGACAGCAGTCTCACACAGGCAAGCCCAATCTTCCATTAATCATAACATAACATATTGAAATTGAATGAATATATTTATTTATCTCAAGAATCAAATCTATTTTATTTAAAAATGAAAATAAAATCGTATTGTTACTTTTTCTTCAGGCTGCAAGTGCTGTTGCTTCAGCAACCATGACTCCACTGAATGTAGAAGCCCCTCCTCACCGGCTTCTTGACCTGGTTGCTAAGGTTCTCACTTATTTCGCCTAGGCCTTGTTTGGATAAATTTCTCCATAAGCACTAATAGGAAAAGAAAATAAAAGGTTAAATACATTGAGAATCCCCATAAGCTAAAATCAACTTAGGGCATCTCGGATAAACCCTTCCATAATAGAAGAAAATAAGAGGGAACATGAAATAAGTTTCCCCACAGGCTAAAATTAGCTTATAATGCATAAGTTAAAAATCAGCTTTTGGATAAATTAATATCAGAGACTTTCTGTAAATTAGCTTATGCATTAGCTAATTTTATCTTTTGGATAAGCTTATTATATTTTTCCTTCTTATTTTCTTCTCTTATAAGTGTTTGTGGAAAATTTTATCCAAACATACCCTTATATACCTTTTGAAGAAGTTGAATGAAAAGAGTTTTTATAGAAGTGCATAAATTGATTTTAGTTTATGTGGAATATCAACTCATTTTACCTTATCATGTTCTCCTGTAAGTACTTATAGAGAAATTTATCTAGAGAGGACCTTGTACACTTTCTAATGTGCAATATAATCCTTTCTTCTTGTTCTAAGAAAAATAATAACTGGGTTTTGAAGTGGAAAAAGGCTACATCACAAGAGGCACAGATTTCACTGCAACACTGCCTCTGCCTCACACAACAGCTATTGATTTCAGGCAAACTTCCAAAATGACATTTCTATTTATTATCAAACATAATTTGTTGTATTTAATTTCGAGCAAGACTTTGATGTTCCATCAAATTTTAATGTAGCAATTTAGTTAGTTACATGTAATCTTAAGTCAGACATAGGTGACAATGTCATATGCTCTCTTGAAAATTGCGTTTTGTTGTCGCAGCTCTGTGCCTGATGTGAAATGTTCCTCAAAGAGCTTCCCAAAGCACGAAACACGACACCTTTCGGAACACAAGTTGTGCAACATGCTTTGATAACGTGTACATATCCTGCACTAACAATTCAACATACTATGAAAACACTGATGTTTTGGACTGATTGGCTTAGTTACTAGAATATTGCCAGATGTGCTAGGTTTAGTGCTGATGGAAGATTTGTTGCCCCTGGAAGTGCAGATACATCAATAAAGCTATTTGAGGTGCCAATTTGTTATTTAGAATTTAGACAAATTGCTCTTTATTTGAAACAGCTTCTGAATTTATGCTCTGGTTATCTGGCAGGTTTCAAAGATCAAGCAGATGTTGCTGCCAGAGGCAAAGGATGGTCCTGTGCGGCCTGTCATACGAACATATTATGATCATATACAAGTATATTTGTGTTTTCCTGACATACCAGTAACTGAAGTTGTGTGGTTATTTTTATGGGAGTTTTAGGTCCTGTTTAGATAAACTTCTCCATAAACACTTATAGGAGATAAAAATAAGAAGAAAAAATAAAATAAGTTTCTCTCATAAGGTAAAATTAGCTTTATGCATAAGTTAAAATAAGAATTTTAGAGACTCTAAATGAGAGAGCTTCTACAAATCAACCTATGCGTAAGCTAATTTTAGCTTATGAAGAAGTTTATTTCATTTTATCTTCTAATTTTCTTCTCTTATAAGTGTCATAGAGAAAATTAACGAAACATAACCTCTTTTCAGTTATATTGCACTGGACCTGTGGAAGTGTGTAGTTATAATTATTGTTGGCTTTACAAATTTACTTAGTACAAAGCATTCTATATCAACATGCTAATTTCTGTCTTTGCTATAATGGATCTTTTTTACTCTAATACTAATCAGTTTTAGTAAATGGTTTTTTTAACATATCTCATCAGGCTTTTACTTTCCAAATTGTTGAGCATATGAAATGATCCTCGGAAACTGCTCTTGTAAATTTGATTTTTTTTTTCCTTATATAACAAAACTGCAGCCAATAAATGATCTGGATTTTCATCCACTAGGTACTATCCTGATTTCTGGAGCCAAAGATCAAACAATAAAGTATGATTTGTTCCATAATATGCATTTCACCTATATTTCTTTCTGATATTTCTGTCCTTTTTATTCAGAAATGCTCTTACAATCTGATATGCTGGGTTTAATGATGTTTAGGTTTTTTGATATTTCAAAAACAAATGCAAAGAGAGCATACAGGGTTATCCAGGTTGTGTTGTCTTACCTTTAAGCATTAGCAACAAGTGAGCAAATATAAGATTTAAATATAAACTTCCATTTCTCTTTAACTTCTTGTGCAGGACACACACAATGTTCGATCTGTATCTTTTCATCCTTCTGGAGACTTTCTGCTGGCAGGTTTTTTTATTTTTTTTTATCACATCTTTCCTGCTGAAGATTTATGATCTACTAATTGTATCATTTTCTTTACTGTTGATCTCCATTTCTGTGTTCTTGTATTTCTTAAATGCTCTGTTATCCCTTGAATACACATCACATTCACTGTTCAGTTTCAAATTGTTATCTGTATGCTACCAGGCTCAGAAAGTCGCATCTCCACTGGATGACTTGTCTAATGTCTATAGTGTGGCTATTAAAGGGGGAAATCCTATCATTGTTTACAGATTACTTACAAATCAGGATTCTTGCTTCTTTTTTTTACACAAAAAAAGATGACAAATATCAATTTCTGACAGGAACTGATCATACAATTCCACATTTGTATGATATAAATACCTTTAAGTGTTATCTGTCGGCAAATATCCCAGAGACTAGCCCCAGTGGAGCCATAAACCAGGCATGTCAATTATCTCAATCAGTATCATAAACTGAATTACCTATGTTTTACTTTAACTGACACTACAGTGATACTAATTGTTTCTTTGTCTGATTCATAGGTCAGATATTCTTGTACAGGTTCCATGTATGTTTCAGCATCTAAAGATGGTGCTATTTGGTTGTGGGATGGCATGACTGCCAATTGTGTGCACTCAATAACTGCAGCACATGGAACACCTGAGGCTACCAGTGCAATTTTCACAAGAGATCAAAGGTATAAATACATTTTTGTGCAAATATTGGACAAAATAAAACACATGCGTTGATACACTAACTGACCAGGAGAGAATGAGTGTCAGTTGTCGCTAGTCACTACCAGCTACATCATGAGTTATGTCTGGAAATGTGGTATAGTGTTGACTTTGAAACCTTAGCAATAATATTATCAATGTTGACTTTGAAGTGGGTGTTTCCTTTGTTCCAAATGGTTTCAACTTCAGAATTAACAATCTGCAATGAAAGTCCTGCTTACCACTGTACAGATGAAGAGCTTTTGTTTGTTAAATCGATACAATCTTTGCTTTAGCTGGAAGCAAAATCACCAACCAAGAAAAATAAACCATAGGACAAAAGTTATTGCATTCTTTACTTGTTCATTGCTTTTGGTGCAATGGATATAGCTGCTGATGCTCATTGACCTACTACTTGTTACATTTTCCTGAAGTTCTCAATAGGCTTAAATCAGTGTAGACACTTAGTAATTTAGCTGTCAATTTTCTAGGTTTATTCTCTCTTGTGGGAAGGATTCTACGATAAAGCTTTGGGAAATTGGCTCTGAAAGATTAATCAAACAATATCTGGGAGCTATGCATACGCAGCTAAGGTGCCAGGTACATAGATTATTGATATGTAATATGTTCTATTCAGTAAATTAATCTTGATCAATTCATATGCTGATAAGCAAACCTTCTGGTATTAGTGATGCAGATGCTTGTATTTTTAACTTGCATTCAGAGATGTTTGTGCTCATCTTTTTTTCATTAGTTAATTTGGCCAATCAGTGTTAAAATTGCTTCTCTTAATTTAGATTAAATTACACTAACCACCCCTGAAGTTTTGTAAAATTACACAAACACCCCTAAAGTTTTGTAAAATTATACAATAGCCTTCCTTTAGGGAGTCTGATGGAATACTTTTCCAAAAATTAAGGGGGGTCAGTGTAGGACAGTAGGAGTAGAAAAAAAGCACGGGTGTTGTATAATTTCATAAAACTTCAGTGGTAGTTAGTGTAATTTACTCCTGAATTTATTGTTCACAATCACAATACACAAGTAATTATTGATTTATTGTTTGAAAAATATCATCAGAAATAAAAAATAAATAGAATATTTTAACTGATACTCCTACATATTTTGTTGGGTATATTGGAAAGCAGTTTATCACAGCAGCACCTCTATCCAAACCTCTAATCACCTAGCCCTAAGTCCAGGTGACATTTTTATCCATATTCTGATACTTTTGTGTGAACTCTCTTTTGCAGGCTATTTTTAATGAGACAGAAGAATTTATTCTATCCGTAGATGAACTAAGCAATGAGGTTTGTTCATCCACTTTTTTGTTCTCCATGTTTACTTGGTGATGTTAGCTTTATCAAATGGATTGATTTTATTTGAGGAATTTCGTGTATTTCGCAGATTGTTATCTGGGATAAACTGCATGAACACTCACCGATAGAGTCTGCTTTTATTTCCTATGGAACTGATAGGTCAGTTCGGTTCTGGAAGTAAACTGTATAGTATAAGGGAAGGAAACTGAATGCATACACAGGCGCTAATTGAAGAAATTAACTCGGATTTTAAACTTTTTTTTTTTAAAAAAATTTCTGGTTTACTGGCTTGCCCTGCAGAATCGTTTAATGCATTCAACGCTTGGAATTGGAAGATTATCTGTCTATGGTGATGTGATGTGCTCAATCTTGAAGCAATTCTCAATCTTTCAAGCAATTCTTAATAACTATTTCTGTTTCATATTCCATATTTTCATCAAAGTAGCTTAAAGTTGGATTGGATGAACGTTGGCGGGTCTTTTATGTATTCCCTTTCCCCATTCCACTTTCATGTTCTCCATGTTTATTGTCACATGCATGAATACGAAGCTTCTTAAACTATCATAAAAATAATAAACGAACAAAAATTAACTCAGTTAAGCCACTAAAATTGGATTATTGATATAAGACGGTAGTTTGTAGCTGATTATAAATTTGAAGTCTCTATGCTCCCAACATTATACAAAAATACGAAGCTTCTTAAACTATCATCAAAATAATGGACGAACAAAAATTAAATTACAAGGCAATCTCAAATGAATCTTTCGTAAGGATGAATAGGGCGTCATATTCAACTAGATAAAATCATATTATTAAGAAGAAAATAAGATAATAGGGAAGGAATGAAGTCAATGAACTAGGTACTTGTTGAGCTTCGATTTTGCTTTTCTTGATCTTGAGTCACTTATCTATGTAGAAATGATCAGAAGAAACTCAGCCCTTCTCACCTATAGCTAAAGAATTAAACGAGAAATCTCTGAAAATGAGAAAGAGAATAGAACCACTGTTGTGAGGTGGTCTGCTTCTAGAGAAATTTTAACATATGCTTGTATTACGATCACGATCAGCAATTCCTTGCACTGCAGTGTAACCTTGTTTGCGAAATTTAATTTAATTTAAATGGTGTGAAAATTGAATGTAGTAACTTTAAGGTTACGTTTTCTCAACATGGTCCACCACGTTTCTAAAGACACTTTATCTTTTGCTCAAAACTGTGATTCAAATGGTGTAGTATGTCATGGATAATATGATGAAAGGGATGACAATTCTAGATATTGTTCATAGGCCATCAATTAACTGTCATTATTTTATTTTATTTTCATCAACAAATGTTAGTTTGTTATTTATATCAGTTGGGGGTGCTAATGCGACAGGCATTTGTTTTTTATGGTCAAATAGTATCATAGTTCAAAATAGGTTAAACTCCCGAAAGAAATAAACAAACCGAGACATAACCTCCATCTAGCTGACATGTATAACCATGTCATGTTGCTGGTAAACTTTGAACAGTCCCTCTCCCATGAATTTGCAGAACCATTGTCAAGTTAAAATGAAATATTTCATTTTAGAGGGGACAAAGTCTATTAGTTGCGAGAAGAGTTTGCCCACTATCCCCCCGTTTTCTTTTTCAGTTTTACATCTTATCCATCCGTATAAACAAACAGAATCAGCTTAATTGGTTCCATATTCTGTTTGACATTTTTAATGACACTCTTGCTTTTGCCATCTGCCTAGTGCCTACAATTTTACCCTGGTTCTAGAGCAGCATCGCACATATAGCTATCCATCTATCAAATAAATAGCATAATAAAATTGAAATAACTATTTTTTGTAAGTAATGTCAGCATCTGCTTTTTTCTTTGGCATTCTGAAAATGAGCCGTACATATTCCCTATACTGCTCGATTTCAGAAAAAAAATCAAAGAATCTTAATATTTCAATTCCAGAGTATGAACATCAGTACAAAGTAAGGTGTTCATGTGTCTGGTCATGACTCAAAATTCTGACAGTCATTCACTCAAACTCAATCCTATCAAAATCCAAGTTCCAACTAACATCATGTACAGAGATCAAAACCCACTACACCAGTACAACTAAATGCATTATTCAACTACTGTGAAATTGTTCTAACTTAACTTGAGTCCTAAATATACAGTTATATTGAATTCAGATTTCAGAGAAAAACTTGAGTTCACAATGGTTCTACTTGACTCAAGTAAGATTGATTCAATGAAGGATACATGGTAGTCTATACCAAAAACACAAAGACTCCCACTAAAACAGTGATTCCATTAAGGACCTCATATTCTTCACATCCTCACACCTCTCAGGAAACTTCTCTGGTTTAAACAGCTTCCACAGCCCCACCGGATGCTTCCTCTTACCTTCACCACCACACCCCTTCAACCTCCCATATATCTTCTCACACTCCAGGTACGGCTTCACATAGAGATTATAAAACCTAAGCCTAGAAAGCAAATTTTATTGCATGTTTGGGCCATGTTTATAAAATATAACATTTTAGTCCATTGTTAGTGTGTCCTTACTCACGCATAGCGGTAAAGTTTTGTCTTGATGACTTGTTGTCATGAGTTCGAATCCGGAAACAGTCTCTTTGCATATGCACGGGTAAGGCTGCGTACAATATCCCTCCCCCTTACTCACGCATAGTGTGGAGCCTTCGGACATTGGAGTGCGTAGTTTTTTTTTGTTAGTGTGTCCTTAATTGTTTTTAACAAAAATTGCTTACGTGGTATTAACGTGTTGACATTGCGGATGACCTAAAAATTTAACACATGTAGATGTGGTATTGACGGTGTAGTAACATGACAATAGGAACCAAAATTTAGACAATTAATGTCATATTAGCATGTGTCAATCTGCCATATCATTTATCAAGTCAATTAGTTAGATGCGATGTCAACACATTGGATTAAAAAAGTTGACAAGGGACTATCACTGAACCAAAATTGTTGGATTTAGAAAATGTAGAGGGCCAAATTTGTAATAAATATTTTTAGGACCAAAATTATACAATTATAAAACTATGAGAAAAAGTGAGTTTAAGTCAAATTTTATTTTAGTCTTTCAAAATAATTATCCTATTTTATTTCTCTAATTTAAAAATACTTTAGTTTTTAGTTCTTCAAGTAATTATAATTAATATTTAATAACTGTTAAAAATCATCACAAATGCACTTTAAGACCAAAAGTAGAGTACTTTCAAATTAGCAAGAAAAAAAAATTAGGACAACAATTCTTTGAAAAACTAAAATTGAATTTAGAAAATTTTAAAGGAACTAAAAACATTTTTTTTTCTAATTTAAATGTGTTCATTTAAAATTTAGTCAATTGTTCTTTTAAATTACCCATGAATTTTTAAATAAGTCTCAAACCATCAAACACGTAGATGAATAAGATTATTTCAGCTCAATCAGAAGTCTTGAAACTATAAATGAACGCATTTAAATTTTATAGATGGATGTTTGAGGCAACTTAAAACGGTCAAAAACTGACAATTTATGGAAATTTTAAAATTATTAAGGACTCGATATCAAAGATCCAATTAAAAAATTAATTTAGACTCAATCTCCATTGGTATTAATAGACTCTTTAACACTATTTTAAACATATATTATTATTAGTTAAAATTTATTGATTATAAATTTGTGAGTCTTATTTTTATTCAATAAGCTTTTACCTAAATTTTAAATAAATTTTAAACAATAAAATAATATGTGAAAAATTACTCCCTCCATCCCATTATATATTATCTAGATTGTTTTGCACATATTAAGAAAAATAATAAATTGATGAAAGAGAATAACAATTTTATAAAATTAACCTTATGATCATTCATTCATTTTTAGTTTTTGTAGCTCATATCATTAATACTATAAGGAATATAAGTGAAAAAAGTAATTAATATTACATTAAAAAAACTGAAATAATATTTATTTTCAAACAATTTTTTTCATGACAATTATATGGGATGGAGGGAGTATGTTAGAAGGTATACATTCCGTCTCAAAATAAGTGTTGTCCTAGGTTGTTTTACACAGATCAAGAAAAATTAATAAATACATGAAAGAGAATAATGATTTTACAAAATTGACCTTGGTATTATTATTATATTGAAAAACTAAAATGACACTTAATAGGAGTATTGATGAAAATAAACAATTAATATTATATTAAAAAACTAAATACGACATTTATTTGGAGACATTTTATTTTTCAAATACAACATTTGTTTTATAATGGAGGGAGTATGTTGTTATATCCTTCTTATTCAAATATCCTTTACCTACAAGTTTTATTTTTTAACTAGATTTAGTATTTATTGGCATGGACAATCTATAATATACTTAGTGTTGGAAATCAAGGATATTGTTCCATAAAGTTGAAATTTGGACTCCAGTCATAGAAAGAGGATACTTATTTGTTGGAGAAAAATCTAATGTAAAAAGGAACAAAATGAAATACACACACAAAAATTGCATTATAGAAATTAATCTCTTAAATGGATTTTTGCATTTTGAGAGAATAATTTCTAATTCTTAACTAAGAATTCTCTAGGCAGGGCTGATCTTGGGGTTGACAAATGGGTGTGACCGTCCAGGACCCAAGACAAGGAGGAACCTAAGTTTTTTTATACATAATTATTGTATGATAATTTTTTTTAATATTGTTTTATATTTTATTTATATATGTTCTTACCAAAATCTGGATGTGGAGCACGTCAGGGTGGATGTGGGCAAGGTAAGCTCCAGACTTTGCACATTGGATGATGAGTCGACTTTGCTAAAAAGGGGGGGGGGGGGCATGAATGAGTATGAGAATGAATGTGTTCATGTGTGTTCACTGTGAATGTGATGTGTTGTGTCTATTGTGTTGTGGAAAGGTTAGATGGAACCTATATATTATAGAATGAGCATGAACCTTATAGATAATTAACCTGAAGATAAAGATTAATAGAAAATTGCAGGTTGTAGATAATTAAGTTACAGATAATTCGTAACCTTGTAGATAATTAGGTACCTATTATTTGAAAAGTGGGTGGAGCATTATCAATAAAATTTTAATAAATAGGCTTAGAGATAATCTGTTGGATGTAACAGCCCGGTGGTTGAGGGGACTGCGTTCGAGCTCCTGTAGCAGGGCTAACGTGGAGGGTGGATGCATGTGTAGAGGTCTCACATAAGTGACACATGTATTTTCCATATTCTGGATGGTACATAGCCCCCCAGCCTCTGAGCTAGTTTGCGGGGGAAAGAGGTTGTAAGAGCGTTTGATGTCGGTGGAGGTTGTTTGATGTCAAAGGTAGTAACCTTGACAAGTAGGAGAGTCATGAACTCGTGGAGCCCCAAGTGTGGACAAGTGTTGTCTTGTGTCAATGGTGATAACCTTGACAAATGTGAGAAATTTAAGTGTGTCGAGCTTGTCAAGCCCCCCAAACTGGACAAATGTTGTCTGGGCTACCATTGTTGAATTGTCTAAGAAGGACATGCTTTGTTTTGCAGGTGAATTGAACACATATTATTGAATTAATTTTATGTTTCTTTTCTTTGATTAGGTTTTTGGAACATGCATGTGAAGAACAATTGAATAATTACATATTTATTTCAACAATATGCATAAATTTACAATAATGTGCGACTACGATAATTGATTTGTTAACAATAACACATGTTATCTTAATTTTATTAATAATTTTAATTTTATTTTTTTATTGGTTTAGTTTTTTAAAAAAGAAATTGCTTTACTTATTATATGTCAAAACAAATGATTTTATTTTTTTGTTAGAGAAATATATTATTTAATACAAAATCACCTTGTAACTACATAAACAAACTGTTTATCTCGTGCATTGCACCAGTCAAAATTTAGTTTAATTAATGACACATTAGTCTTTCCAAGAAACTTATCATTTTTATTTATTTTAGACATAATTTTGAACCTTTTTTTTTTACTAATTCAAGTCATGAAATTTGTCCTATTAGATTCATCTACATGAAAATTGTGGGATTAACTAATGTTCAGTCCAAAAAGGGACATAAACAAGATAAAAATTACATGAAAAGTGAGCTTCATGTGCACCAAAAAATTAAAAAGTCTAATATCATATTATTTTCTTATTGCTCATAAGGCTCACTTTTCATGTGATTTTTACCATGTTTACCCTTTCATTTCAAACATTATTAATTTATTCTCATAGTTTTCATATATGTGAATCGAATGGGAGTAACTTTTAGTCTTGAATAAACTAAAAAAGGTTCAAAATTTGTGTTCAAAAATAAAAAATCAGTAAGTTTGTTGAAAGGACTAATGTGTTATTAATTAAATGATAAATCATTTTAAAACTTTCAAAAAATAGGGGACCAATTTAGAATCACAAAATAAGTTAAGGTATCATTATTATATTTCACCCTTCCATATTATAGGTTAGAGCATGAGACCATTTATTGATTTGATGTAGGTCCAAAACAATAGTTTTCTAGACACATTTTTATTAGGCTAGAATATCATTTTGGTTCATTACAAATTTTTTCTATTTTTTTCCTTTATGTTTTAGAAGAATCATTTTGATCCTTTATGTTTGCAAATGGACTCACAATAATCATTTTTGTCCATTAAATGATGAAGTGGTGTTAATTTTATTATGTTTTTTGGTGGTTCACTTTAAACAACCAAAAATTGCTACACTCAAATCAAATTGAATTGTTTAATATCTTATTAAATGCTTTAGACAATCAAATTCTAGTGGTTTTGAATGGCCAAAAATTGTAATAAAATTAACGCACATCATCATTTATTAGAAGAAAGGCCCATTTTGAGCCTATTCACAAACATAAGGACCAAAATGAGACCTTTAAAATTGTTAGTGTGAAATCTGATTAGATGTAATGTTGGCTAACATCAATCAATTTCCTTGTAGTGATTGACTCAAGGAAAGTACTATGGTCCTTAATTGGGCTCTGGATCCACTCCAAAGAGTTTTCCAACAATGGTGTTTCTAAGGGTGTCTATGTTAATCTACTCCTAAATGAATTTGTGGTAAAAGAATATTGTAAATGGCTAGAGTAAAATGCTTAAAAGTAAAGAAATACAATTAAAGGCAATGAAAACGATAAAGAAATTGTAAAACTAAACAAGAAGGTTTCCTATCATGTCTCTTAAGTCATTGCATATTCAAATAATGGGCTCTACCCAATTGCTTTTACATTTTTTTTCTTCATCACCTTTGTTAGCTAATATAGTCATTACAATATCAGCTAATTACATAAGCTATTTGTTGTTGGCTACCACTTCGTCATCAACTAACTATTTTGGTGCCAATAAAAATATAAAAGATCAAAATGAAAAAGATGCAATAGACCAAAATCATATTTTGGCCTTTTAACAACTAAATAAAGGTATAGAGTTTTATTAAATAAATAAAATATAGGAATTATTCCATAAATCAGACATAATTTTTCATCAATAATAAAAAAAGGTATTCAGAAAGTATTTTAATAGCATTTTATGACATATAAAATTCATGAAATTAAAAAAAACTTAATTACAAAAAATGGACATATCAAAAGAAATCAAATTCATTTAAATATTAAACAATCCTTACTTAGGTGACCAATAGTTTAAAATCATCACTTAAATTTATCATTATTTTAAGGAGAATAATTAAAGATTTGTTAATTTTTATTAATAATTATGATAATATATTAGTAGCATTAAATTTTTTTGGTGTGAAATTTCCTTAGTCGTTATGACATCTAAGTACCAAGCTATGACTCCTTTTTAGGCGATTGGCTGAAGAAAGGGGCTTTGTTCCTTGGTTAGGTTCCTGGTCTACTCCAAAGAACTTCCTAATAGTCAATGAACAAAAGTTTGTAAGTTGAACTACTCCTAGGAAATTTGTGATAAAAGGGAGCAATAAATGACTAAAAGCAATAAAGGGAAATTAAATGAAATAAGGCAAGTAATTGGCATAAAATAACTGGGCCTTTGTGTATTGAGATTTGTGTATGCTACAATGTGATAAACCTTATTTATAATCATTAACTAATGGTTATATTAGCTGAAACACTACTCCAAATCCTACAATATAGGGGATCATGGCTAGCACCCCACTAAATGCTCCCTTGCTCCTTACTCCAACTTCCACGTCTTCTGAGACAACCTATGTAATGCCTTAAAGTTTTGATAACTGAAAATAGATGTTTGATGTATTTCTTATATAATTTAATTACTTAATTAATTTGGATTAGTTGAAGTATTGTGTGAATTATCCTTATGCAACTATTTGGTGTGGATGTTAGGTTATGTAGAGTTTGATTGATATGCGTTGGAACTGTGTGATTTCGAGATTGACCCAAAACCTGTTTTGGTAAACCATTATCTTGGATTTGTTAATCATTGATTCACCTTAAAATTTGGACCGTAGGCTCAGAACTCATGTCTGAAAGTTTTGACCATTGGGATTTGTGAAATAACATCTGGATCGTGAGATATGACCTTTGTATAGAAGTAGTGAAATATATTGGAGTAGGGAATCGCCCAGAACTCACCCAAGTGAGTTTAAGTTAGGCTAGCTCACCTAGGCTAGAAAAATTTCGCCTGAACGAGTCTTGTAAATTAACAATATGTCTAACAATTAGAAAAACCCAATTTTTCTACCCCTCTTCTCCTTAAACTTGAAACACCCCTCCTTTTCCACCCATAACCATTGATGACCACCACGAGCTGCCACTGCTTGCCGCCTGACCATCACATAGAGTGGAACCCTTAGATCGGAGTAGAACCTTCAAAACCCAACTCGTGGATTTGGTAGAGAACGAAGCCCCCAACCCTTCCTTCGCGGTTTCTTCGAGGTAACCACAATTTTTATGCCTTCTCCTAGTTAGATTGAGCCTATCATTGTATTTATTGTGTTTTGGTTACCGTTATTGGATGTTTTATATTTTCTTTGTAAAATCCTTGAAAACGAGACGTTGTAAAAGTTGCCTTTTTATAAAATTGATTTCATTTTTGTGACCTTTGTTGAACCTCAATCACATTGGCATGATGAGAATTTCAAAATGACGTCTATTTAATGTGGACCCCAAAAACACCATTTTAGCCCCTTTTAAAATTGAACATGTATTTGACCCTGAATGTTCAAATCGACCATATATTTGAAATCTATACTGAATTATCTTCAATTTGGTATATAGAGCTTTGCGTTTGGACCAACGGACGTGAACCTAAGAGATCTCAAAACAACGCTATGAGGAGCTAATGGGGAGATATAGATAGGTGAGGGAAGTTTATGGTTTGTTTATAGCTTTTGATGCCATAGTTGGGGTTTGTGAAAATACAATGAACACCTAATCCAATAAACCAAGAGGGGGGGGTGAATTGGTTTTTGACCCTTTTTAAACTTTTTCTTGCAAATCAAAACTCAGCGGAAGATTTAATTCAGATCGTATCTTATTTCAAAACAAATTTATCAAACAGTTTTTCTTCTCCAATCAATTAACTCTTGTGTTGACTCAAAGTTTGAATTGATACACAAAATAATACCTCAAGCAATTAATGAAATGTATCTCAAAACATAACTGCACACAAATTTATACTGGTTCACCTCCAACCACTGAGGCTACATCCAGTTTGCCTTCTAATCCAAACCAGATTAGAGTTCCACTAACAGATTTTAATTCTTTACAAGCAATCAACAA
>QARZ01041116.1:11832-26543 GCA_013407115.1 Glycine latifolia | reverse complement strand
TGTCCACGTGTTCTACCAAAGGAAACAAGAGAAGATTTGCTTCAAAAAATCTTCTTAAGCTAGTCCTACATCATACAAGTGTCTTAACACTTGTTTCCATCCCATGGCTCCCTTTACAAATGGCTTATCTTGAAAGTTATTGCCCCTTCTACTTCATTTATTCACGTGGACTTGCAAGCTTAGGGGAAAGAATGCAATTTTTTCTTTAAGACCTCAACGTTGTCATTTTGTAATTTTCTTAAAAATTTTATTCTAAGGTGCCTTGTCACAAAATGTCTTAATAATCTGCTATCTAAGAGTATTCTTGTAATTTCATCAGGTTCTCACAGAATTTCTAAGAATATTTGATCATTTCTAGCCTGAAGGGTAAATTCATCCTTCATCCTAGGGGCATAATTGTCATGTCAACTAAAAATATCTAAGGGTGTTCTTGTCATTTCCAAAATATCCAAGGGCATTTCTGTAAGTTTTCATCTTAAAATATCTTTCTAAAATATCTAGGGGCACTTTTGAAATTCTAAAAAATATCCAAGGGCATTATCGTCCTTTTACCTTCAAGGGCATTTTTGTCATTTCAAATTTACGGTGAGGGCAATATGGTCATTTTTTCCAAACATTTCCATAATGTCTCTGATTGATATTTCATCCACATAATCAAATATTTCCTAATTTAAGACTTTCATAAATATCTATTGAACGATAGTTATGGAAATTTTGGGGTGTTACAACCATTATTGGATTTTTTTACACTTCCTTTGAAAAATCTTTGAAAATGAGATGCAGTAAAAGTTTCCTTTTTATAAAATTGATGTCATTTTCATGACCTTCCCTGAACCAGGTCACATTGGCATGATCTAAATTTCAAAATATTTTTTTATGTGGACTCTAAAAACATCATATTAGTCCCTTTTAAATTTGAGTGGGTATTTGACCCCAAATTTTAATGTTAATCTTGTCTTTGAAATCTATATTAAATTGTCTTCAATTTGGTATATAGAGCTGTACGTTCGGACTAACGGACGTGAACCTAAGAGATCTCAAAACAACGTCGCAAGGAGCTAACATGAGCATATAGATAGGTGAGAGGAGTTTATTGTTTTTTTACAGCTTTTGATACCATAGTTGGGGTCAAGGAACTCAATTATGGGAATGTATGTTTGTTGCTATGCATGCTGGTTTCAAGAAAAATTATGTTTTTAACTAATGGGGTGTGATATATTTGTTATTGATGAATGAAATTATGAAGGATGTCGTTGTTGTAATGATTGGAATTTTTGGGAAAAGTCTTAATTACAGAGGAGATTTTGCCCAAACATTTTTATATTTGTTATTCTATTTACTTCTTTATTAAATTTTAATTGGGCATAAGAGTTTGTCTTGTATACCAGAGTTCTCCTCTTTAATTTAGAATTTTCCCTAAAATATCAGTCTCGTGATATTATGGATTGTGATTGTATGAGATTTGTGTTGTCTGAAGACCTGAGGAATGTGAATTGAAAATACAATGAACACACTGCAAATGAACCAAGAGGGGGGGGGGGGGGGAATTGGTTCAAACCTGATATTAAAAAAAATTTCTGAAACAAATTACGGAATTAAAACTTTGGATCGTATCACTAGTTCACCCTTTTCAAATACATAAATCTTTCTTCACCCAAGATCAACCTTTGATATGAATGCAATGACAGAAAAATGTTTCTTTGATAATAATATTTGATTCACAAAGACATGCAATGAAACATACAAAATTTTAACCAAGAGACAATGCAATTATACTGATTCACCTCTCAACCTTGGAGGCTACATCCAGTTGCTTTCAACCCACACTAGGTTAGAGTAATTACTATATCAAAGAATCTTTTACAAGCAATCCACAAGGACTTTCTTTATCAACACTAGACAAAGATGCTGATTCTAAAACCCTATTAGAATACAAATCACCAAGATACTGAGAACTCTACTCAAAACCCCAAACCTAGAGAACCCTACTCTAGTATGCTTGAAAAGAAACAAATTGATATATCACAATACAACAAAAAATGTTAGAACATCTAAAAAGAAAGGTTCAAGATAAATACAACCTGTGATCTTTCATGTATGGATGAATGTAATGAGATTACCACACTCTCCAGGTTGAAAACATAATAGCTCAGAAGCACTATCTTGAAAACCTTCTTTTCTTTAACATATCTTCTAAAAAAACTCAGAATTCTTGATTCTTACTAGAAATGTTTTTCACTCAGAAATCAGTCTTTGAAACTCTTAGAAAGCTTTTAAGTATTTTGGGTAAATCACTCATATGTTTAGAACAATTCGCTCAATATGTATATATAGAGAATAGACTCACAAAGCTTTATAAAAAACAAAATTAACTGATAGTAATCGATTAATCCGCTGATGTAATCGATTAAATTGCAATATGTAATCGATTAAAGTAACTAAACAATTGATTAATATGTTCATCAGCTTTCTGAAATGGTTTCATGAACAAAACAATCAATTAAACCGTACTGTAATCCATTAAACCAGAACAACATTAAGACAAACGAATTAAGATAATCGATTACATAATGAGATAATCGATTATTCCAGTGATGCATGGTTTTTCATAAAACACTGTGTAATTGATTACAAGAAGCCTGTAATCGATTAAATTGTTCTTCAAGGCTTTTCCAGGATAGTATGAATGTCTTTAATCGATTAAACTGCTTGTGTAATCGATTAAAGTAGTAAGTTTTGCTTTTTAAAAGACTTAGCCATTGAGAACTTAATTTCTTATAAACCATTTGATTTCTTTGAGACTGAAAACCATGTATGCATGATCAAAAGAATGCACATGCTAATGAAATATCACAAGGCAATTTACTTGAATTACTTAGACAAATTACAAATGTCTTCAAATGATTGGGCATGTAAAAAGCTAAAACATCATCAAGTCTTCAACCTTGCTTAAAATCAACATGAATCTCAGGCATGAATTTATACGTATATACGTGGAATGCGATTGCTTGTGATGTTGATGATATTAAGATTAGATGATTGTTGATGTTGATAATGATATTGAGATGAGATGATGTTGATGATGACATTGAGATGAGATGATGTTTATGTTGATGATGCCATCGTGATGGATGTATGTTGTGCATGTACATGGGGGTGCAATGACCTGTTGGATAGCCTTGGAGAGGGAAAGAGATTGGTTTAAAAATTTCAAGCGTCCCTAGAGAGGGAAGAGGATTGCTTAGAATTTTTAACCATCCATGGTTAGTGCATTGATTGTGTCCATGTTTCATACTTCATAATTGCATGGAAATAGTATAAACTTTGTCAGTAAGTACCTGTGGTTTTTCATGAGGAAAAATGTTGGTACTCAGGGGCATATCACTCAGTTTAGAACTCCCTTAAAACTTGTGTTAATCAACATGGGGGGAGTTTCTTGTGCACGACAAGATGACCTCAACAATTATTGCCTAGTTTTCCTAAATGAGAGTGCCATGGGGACACGCTTAGGCTATTTTCTGACGAATGGTACCACATTGCATTTGAGAGTTGAGTCAGGTGCATGCATTATTCTGAGCATAATTGATTTAAATTTTGGAAAAAGCTGATGACTCATTTCTTAAGTGTATGTTGAACTGATGGATTATTGAGAATGATTGTGGTTATTGTTATTGTTTTCTTGCTAATCATTATCATTTGATGTTTGTTGATCATGTATAATAAATTAACACTTGCAATTTTATACTGTGTGGTTGGTACCTGTGATGATCGTGAACCTTCGTTTGTGGTTTAATATACTTATCTATGCGTTATTTGGTAAATGTATATCACAAAACATTTACCACCATTTTCATAATCAAATTAATAAAACTTTCACTTAAAATTGAAATTTCAGGTTTGAGAGTAGTGATATTGTAACGACGAGGCGGGTCGTTACAACCCACACATTATCAAGAACAGTTTTTCCAATAATTTTACTAATTTACCCCAACTTAGCCACCCCAGTTGCCCTAATTGACTTGCTTGTCCTAGTCGTATCCAATTAGATACTTTTATTTCAATTACTAACTTTTGAAGGGTTAACATAATTGCCCCCCTTTTCTGAGTTTTTTGAAATTTGAAACATTATCTTCTCAAACAACGATAGTAAAATATTCAGATAACAAGACATGTTTGAATCCAACAACTATATCTTAAGTTTCAAAAATTGATTTATGCTATATCTTATATTTCTCTTATCTTCTCTAACTACTTCTAGTCATTTTCTCTTATAAGATCCATTCAGCAACTTCTCTTCTCGTTACCCATCTTTTAGAAAACATGTTAACCTTAAACCATGCCAGCTGCTTCTGAGCAACCTACCTTTAGCACCTTCATTCGTTTAGCAAAGCTTGATTCTTATTTCACTACTGTCAATGAGGGTGAAAATACTAATAAAATGGCTAATAAGCTATTTTATCATGAGAAAAATTCGCTTCCAATCACTTGCGACTAGTATGGACACAAATTCCCTTCTAGCTTTCACACATAAGCCTAAACCTCTTCTAGAATATCACACCTAGTTAAAAAGAGTCTCGGCTTCTACAAAGATGAGTGGAAGGAATGAGGAATTTATGACATGATCATATTGTTATTCGTTGATATGCGTTGGCCACAAGATGTGCTTATCGAATTCCTAGGGTTCTGGTCAACGACTATCAACGGATTAATACTCCCAAAAGATATGTGGCCCTAAGCTCCTAAATGTAGTGGTTATTTTGAAGATGCCTGTTCGTTGTGAGGAATTTTTGTCAGTCTCTAGGACCTGTTGTGTCCCTTCCTCTACCCTTGGCTTCAAATTTTCCAAAGATGACTCTGGGCATTCCAAGTTCATGTTTATCAACGCCAAAAAGAGTTGTGTTGTTTCACTAGGTGAGCATCATGCTTTCCTTTTGATGTGATTTTATTTGTGCAGGTTTAATAGGCGTGGTGAGTGAATACTGCAACTTTGTGTCGGCTATCACATCTGACCACGACTTGGCCTTAGGTACCTTACTTCTGTCCACATTGTATACAATCATTTTCCAACTTCTCAACAACATTAAAGATTATTGTATTGAGTACAATACCATTTTTGGTCCAATTTAGTTTTTGGTCCTTTAGGCGTGACTATATTTTCTGGTGCCCTTTATCTTGGTGCTGGTTTGTTGGGAACCAAACATGAGGACACTTATTACGGGAAAGATCTCATCTGCCTTCTAGCATAAAATGTTTTAGCCTTTCCAATTGCAAATTAGCTTTTGACGGTTGGCTTTTAACTTTCTTTTCTCTTACCCCACTTCATCACTGGCTAACATGTCTACATTGAACATTGATAAATATAGCTACAATCAGTGAAGGGAGCATCACAACTAGAAATAAATGGGCATCATCCTTAATAAGGCATTGTATATTGCTTGGCATAAAGCATACATCAAGGAGCAAAAAACTAGTTGTCAAAGCCTATTACCTCTACTATTTTGCAATGCAATTTGGTCTAGTACAATCCATTCCAGAGAAACTAAGTTGGCCCATTGTTTGAGTATTTTTAGTTTAATATTTTTCTATTCTTCTTAGCTTATTTGACTTCTCTTGGACTTTTATTTACCCATTCTAATTCAGTTTTTGCCTTAGGCAAACAAGTGGGCTTAATTGATAATTGTTGCTTATTTTGGAGTTTTTGCTTACTTGACCTATCTTTCTTATATAGGACCTAGAGAGCTCTATAGAACTCCAAATGGCACATATGAGTAGTCCCTGGAAAGATAAGGAAAATATCTACAAGTTTGTAAGAGATAAGTCGAGGCCAATTCTGTTATTTTGAGGGTCATTTTAGGCTTGGAATTCAGAACCACTACACTTGAATTTTGGGCTGCGAAATTGGTGTAATTAATAATTAGTTAGATTAGTTGGGATTCATTATGGCCCATCATTTCCTACTAACTCAGTCACTATATTTTAGTGATTTTAATTATTTGGATGGACACACTTCATTTTAGCACAAACACATTTTGTAGTGACTTTTAGAAGTTTTTAGAATTAAAACCCTTTCTCTTATTTTCTCTCAACTATTCTTCATTGTTCTTCACTGTTCTTCATTTTCATTTCTGTACTTCCATTTTCTTGCACTAATTTTGTGGGGCTTTCATTGATGATGATTTTGGAAGGCTAAACAATCAATCAATCCAAGGATCCAATGTAACATCCTCAAAATTATATTATGAGTCATATTTATGGTTGAATTGTGGAAGTGTGATAATACTTGAATACGAAGATAATAGGATAAAAATTTATTTTAAAACAAACCATTGAAAGCTGTCCACATTCAAAAACAGTTTCTGCCAACCGAATTGAGAAATTTATTTCTCTCTCAATTATTATCCAAATTAAGTGAATGATATATGGAATTAAAGATCTAGGTGTCTACTATAACATATAAAAATTTCAGATCAATCTAGATTGTGTACTGCTTGCAATAACAAAAACACTAAGGTATGTCAGTGTCCTAAGATGAATTTGCTGGAAGTTTTGCAAGTCTAGATTAAAAATTTTATATCTTGAGTTTTATAACTTCAAATCAGGCATGTAATACCTTGTTGGAAAGCTTAGGAAATCTAGTTTAACATACTAGAAAATTAGAATTTTTGGACGAGTAGATTGGTACAGAATAAATAATGAGTGAACCCTATCTGGTTGAGTGCTTATAGCCCTTTGGACCATTTGGATTGAGTAAAACTTGAAACTCTTGGATTTTTGGCCAAAATAATTAAATGTTCAGCTCCAAAAGAGTGACAAATCAGAGCTTGCCCAGTCCAAGAAATATCCACGTGCATATACTCCCTCAATAAGGCAAAGAATGCAAAGAATGCACTTGAACAATAAGCCAAATGTAAAGAGCACAACCATAGGCTGCTGTAAAATATTTTTCTGCTGGAGTGAAAAGATTTAATCAAGGCTTCTTGTGTGCATGTGGAGCAATTTAAACCAAGCAATTGCAACCCTTGCTCAGCCAAGTCCACATAGGGAGGCCAGCTGCCCCCAAATTCCATGATTGAAAGAATCTTGACCAAAAGAATCAAAGTCAAGATAAGGTTTAAGCAAAGTATCTTTAAAAGTAATGATGATTTAGTTAAGTTGTAACCAAACCAACTCCTAATTCAGTTCTAATCTAACTAGAACCACTTAAAACTCAACTAATTAAATTACTATAAATAGCTAGGGCTGTGCAAAAAAAACTTCATGTAGGATCTAGCATCCAAAGCCAAAGCCAATTTCCATTTTCCTTGTACCTTGCTTTCATTTTCTTACTTTCTATTTGCTTTCCACAAACTGTGACTTCTTCTACCACCTCATCCATCAATCAAATTCTTCTTTCAAGGCTTCATTTCTTAGAATATTTTCCCAAGGAGACAGCCCTTAATCTATTTCCATTTCAAACTCAAACTCACTTGAGGTAGGCTAGGCTTCAATCTCTAGTTAGGCTTTTGTTTGGATTAATTTATATGCTTAATTAGGCAGATTTATGGTTATCATTTAGACTTGAAATTCATGTCATTTTAAGGTTATTTTATGATGTGGAAATGTTGATTTTAACCATAGGATAGGTGATGATTTTGTAGGTTGAAATATTAGTGATATTTGGAATCACATTTGATGATTTTTGTGAGTGATTTGATGACCTTTGGGCTGTTTGTTAATATTTTTATTATGGGACTGTTTTGAATTAATTTTTTGAAGTAGAGGTTGAATGGTATGGAGTTAAATGGTTCAAATGTTTGAGTGATTAAATTTGAGGATGAAGTAGCAAGGTGGTAGGTGAAAGGAGATTAAAATGCATGCTAGGTTATAATTTTCTTGTGAAAGTTTAAAGGTATTAGAAATTATTTTACAGATATATTGTGGTTTATTAGTTAGGTTACTAACATGATTTTTTATAGCTTGAGGATATTCAAAGGTCATGCCTAAGTGGTAATGATCTTATTTGAATAAGGTATGGTGGTTTAACCATACTTGTGGTACGTATGATGTTATGACAACAAAATTTTTTTTCATAAGATGGTATGTATTTTGCTTATGGATTTTATTATGAATGGATTTTGACTGATGATATGTTGATTTATGTTTCCAAGTCCAGTACGAGATTTGTGAAACAAAATTTGATACTACATATAGTACGATATGTAGTGACCAGGTGCAAATATATGGCAAAAATCATGCATGTTTGCGTAAGACGATCACAGTGTCTACATCCAGTATGAGGTGCAGCTACATACAGTACGATATGTAGAAGCCATGTGCACTCTGGGAAAATTCATCTCATGCATCCATATAGTTTGGATAATTATTTTATTGTTTCATTTGAATATATTAATTATTTACTAACGTACTAACGTGTTTGGTGGTTTAGTTTTTGCCTACTGAGAAATTTTTATTTCTCACTAGATTTGTTTCATTTTTTTTAGATGGCAACAGTGGTCAATTTCCTTGATGCCCTGGATTGGTGATGGTGTAGAAATGAAGACGTGAAGTAGGCCGGTGTATGGAAAATCTTGTACTTGTTTAATAATGACTTTTGTAACAAGGACTGTGACTACTTATAATATATATATCAGTGTAACAACTTCTATAATCTATACGTTTTAGAATTTATACTAGGACCCGTTCAGTAAAAATAAAATAGCAATAAAAATTATCTAACGATTTTTAAAAATTTAACCCTAATAAAAATACAATATCTAGAATAATTTTAGGTCGTTACATCCAAGCCTAAGCAAGAAGAAATTGAGTTTTGGTTTGGTATTTCAAATTCTGTGTGAATGTTCACTTTCTTCTTCAATCCTCTATTCAATTTTCATGATTATGAATGTTTAGGATTGAAAGTGGATTAGGTTATGGATTTATTTCCTAATTTCAAATTTTAATCACAGATTATTTGGATGATATTTCAATTAGGTTTGTGGTTTCAATTAATTTAGGGGTTAATTCGATTGAACTGCTTCTAATGAAATTGAATGAAGTTTCATAGAAAAATCATTATCTGAGAACTATGATAATTAGTATTGCTTGGTTTGGTGAATTGGATTGATGCTTTTAATCTATTTTACATTACCTTTAATCAATTTTGTTAGTTTATGCAATTTTCATTTATCGCATGCAAACTGTTCGATAAAAATCCCCTTATTATTTACTAGTGAATTGAAGTTGGAACCATATTGATTGTGTCTCTGAGTCGACTAGGTTAATCCTGTGCTACAGAATTAGCGTAGTTTAATTGTTTTGAAGTGATACAACATCGGTTATCAAAACTAGCACCGTTGCCGGGGACACGGTTCATTGTGTGCTAACTTTAATTCACTCATAATTAGATAATAGCATTAGTAAAATATATATAAAAATATATATATTTATATTCACTGCATATTTACATCCTACTGCACAATTGCACTTTTTTACATATTTTCCTTGTTTTTGTTGGTTGTTATGATGTATCTGTGAGGTGCTGGTGCAAAACAGCGAAAAAACAGAGAAAAACAGGGAAAAAATAGAGTAGTAGGGAGAGATTTTGTGTTGTGTAGTTGTGTTTATTGTGCAATTTGCTGTCTAGATTTTTTCGGTCTTGTGGAGTTTTGCTGTGAAACTTGATGTCCAAAGTTTATCCCCCATTCTAAGCAAAATTAACCCTATAAGGGTTAGGTGTGGGTTAAAATTGGCAAATTCAACCTCTAAGTAGGAGTTTTAGCACCATTTTAACAATTAATGTAAGAGCATTCTGGTCATTTCACAGCAAACTATCTCAGAATGGGCTAGAATTTTCCCAGAATGTGGAGAAAATTAATACATCATTTTGATCCTATGATGGACAAACACGGTCATCTGGGGTCCAAATTGCCAAATTCGATGATCTAGACCACTGTTGAATTTATTTTATGTTTTCATGATTTTTAAAAATCACCAAAAAAAATTACAAAAATCAAGCATGATTTATAGATATTTGCTGTGGTGTTTTTAAATTTTTCTAAAATTGTTTAGGGCAATTTTCCATTTTCTGTTTCATTTCAACAGATATTGTGAATAGTGTCCTGGTAGAGTAGCTATCTGATAATTTTTGTTTTTGAGTCTATTTCCAATTCTACACATCTTGATTTTGAAATTTTTGTTGATACAATAGCTGATAACAACCTAACTCTTAAGGAATTGGCTACACATGATGTTGTTTACCAACCTTAGTGTATTCAATATATTGAGACTGAGGTTAGTTATGAGCTAAAACCTGGACTGATCCATTTGCTTCCGAAGTTTCATGGTCTTGCAGGTGAAGATCCACACAAACATCTTAAGGACACTAATAGAAAAACATCATTTAACATCGGTTATTTTTTACATTCCACATCGGTTTTGAACCGATGTTGAATCAGGCGTCGTTGAAAGTGTGGAAGTTAACATCGGTTTTCAAAACCGATGTTAATGAAAAGTAAACAACATCGATTTTTACTGAAAAACCAATGTCGCTATCTAATAAATAAAAACGTAAAAGAATATGAAAGCTGGAACTTCCACAACGGTTTTCTTAAGAAAACCGATGTTATAGTCTAAGTTAACATCGATTTTCTTAAGAAAACTGATGTTGTTGTTTTTTTATATTTTGTCTATTTTTTTTAATTTTACCAGTTCTTCAACCTGTAAATTAAATACCAGACATCCAGCCAATTTCAGAATACAATGCAATAAAATATCATTTCAATAACAAATAAAATTCAATAGTGTCAATGTACATAAAAATGATTTCCTAACCAAATGTTTATATACAATTGTTTAAAAATCCCTTAACCACCTAATTTGATATTTCATCTCTAACTTTAAGATAATATATAGCCCACTGAACCCTAATACCCTTCAATCTGTTGGCTTGTAGTGATCTTTCATCAGTGAAATACTGCATGACGTAATAAAACATAATTTAATAAGTATAAATAAAAACAAGTAAAAAAATGAAAATTAGTTTTGAATTAGACAATTACTATGTCCCAGTTATCCCTGAAGCCTCCTTGGACTATCGTGGACATCCAATGCATGACATAATAGCCACACTCAGTGCTTCCTTTTTGCTTATTACACCAAATTCAATAACATGATCAAAGTTAAACGGAAATTAGTCTAAATGGTAATAAAAGTTATTTTGAATACATAAACCATGATATATTAAAAGACTCACTTTAAGTGGTAGCCTTTGATTTATTTCCTTGAGTGTCATGGAGTCCCTTCAAAGCACTGCTTAAGAGAAACATGCATGTATATTGTACAATTAACATATTCATGTGTTAGAAATAAAAACAGAAATGTTTGACAAATAACAACCTACCTGTTAATAATTCCTTTGAGGTAGTTATCAGGCTTGTGGTGCAACGAACAGAACCACACGACAACATTGGCCTTGGGACATATAACGACTAGTTGCCAATATGCACTGCATTAGAGAAAAAGAAGTTATTATACTTGATACATTAATTAAATTATTTTGTACATTTTTACTTACCCATTCAAGTACGCTGCAAGGTAGACATCTTTCTGTGAACTCTGCATTCATTTCTTGATATAGTCCTCAGATTCAAATTGAGATTGCCCTGATCTCTATATGGACTGTGGCTCCATGAATCCATACACATCGCCATGATCCGATTGCAGACATAACTCAGTCATATGCCTATTGTTTTGAAAATAAAGTCAATTATGCAAGAATATAAAACTATTAGTTATGTAATGGTAGCCAATTGAAAGTGACTTACAGAATCCACAGTTGTATAATGGAGATGCTTAGACATTGACCACCGTGGATGATCTCAGAAATATCCTCATGCTTTATGTACAATGGGAACTCCTCAACCTACAGCTCGAACATAGTAGGGTCTCATTGCACCTGCATGGGTCCGAGGAAAAGATCGGGGATGGTCAATGCAATCTGGCACAGGGGATCGACAATATGTTCCGGCTTATGTACAGGTTTCGTCGGTCCCTCAGGTACCTGTTTATCCTACACAATTAAGAAACATAAGTGAACGACCGTCTTGACTTTATATGAGACAAATTATTCTTAAATGAGAAGTAACAAGCCAAAAATGTGATACCTTGTTCAAAATAGCTTGTATAATATGTGTTAGCCAAGCGAGGAAGGTGTTAAGGGCCTACCCCACTAACTGAACCTCGTCAGTGCATATAGGGAAGCGAGCCTCAGCATCTCAAACTTCCTCAACACCCACCTTGACTTGATCATGGGCAAGAGGGACGCTGTGCATGGTTGTCGACCCTTTATAAACCCTTCCAAGGGCAACCAGGCGCGGAGGATTGCCATGGACATACAACCCACGCCTGTCAAATGCACCCATGTCTGGGTCATTCCCTGAGGGATCGACACAGCTTCCCTTGGTACTGACACAGGCACCATAAGGATATGACTGAAGGTCTAGAGGCGGCATGGCACCCTAAGACTGGATCTGGTTCTGCATCTAGGACTGCAGGTGGCTGAAGCTCATCATTATCTGCTGCGTAACTCTTTTAGTGATCGACTGTGTAAGTTGATCAATGATCGACTGCTCCAGCTCTACCTTGATGTTGTCTTTCAGGTGATCCAAGTCTTCAGGCGCCATGGACTTCAACTTGCGAGAGGTCGATGGAGCCGGTTCGAAGTACTGTGTGATGGTCACACCGGCTCCAGCACCACGGACACGGCCAAGGTGCTCTGGTCGTCCAATGGCAGTAGTCAGGACATCCTGACGTCCACTGGCGACAAAGCTACCCTGTGTGGATTGCTCATCCAGTGAATCCTATGATCAAAATAAGTAGAACATTAGTTTTGTAATTTGTGAGGCAAAAATTCATTAAAGGTGTATGAGCTTGTTATTTGACTTACAATCCTCTCTGCAATCTCACGTGCCGCCTCAGAAGTCATTTGCCTGGTTTTTTTGGTGCGAGCCAGCTTCCACTTCACCTGTCGTCTCACAGGGGATGGAGGATGAATGATGGTATCCGTGCTATCGTCACGGGTTGCTTCCTCCAATTGTTTCTTTTGTTTTTCCTCCATCAATCTCTTCTCTAACAAGTCGTAACCCCCGCGAGACAACACGTGAGGGGCAGTGTTCAGCTTCTGGATGGCCTGGGCCTTCTTTCTAACGTCCTGTAAGGATTACACAAATAGGGTTAAAAAAATACGCTTGTTTGACTTTATAATTCTAAAATTGTAAAACAATGTAACTCAACTAACCTCCCAGGAAGCAGCTCTACGTGTCTCACAAAATTGGTACCACTTTTCCTTACTGATGTCGTATTTCTCACAGACAATGTCAGCATCATCGTCCTTGCCTTGTGCCAGAGCCCATTTAGAGGTCAGGTCTGACTTAAACTGCCTCCATCGCTCTCCCACTATCTGCAGAATTTTTTTCTTGGTGCGTTGGTCGAACGCTTCAGGTATATAGAATTTAGCCTGCGTTACAATCAAGAGGGTTTAACAATTACAATAACATTTAAATTGTATTACTACAAGCAATCACATTGGACATTTAATTATAATACCTGAATGTCCTCCCAAATTAACTCCTTCTGCGCTGTAGGAACTTCCTTCCAGTTAGCAATCGTCACATCCACCTTGTCTCTAGCCACGATCCCTAGATACGTCCTTAATTTCTTTGTCTGAGGACCATCAGTCTTCCCAATGGCAGGATTCACGTGAACTACTAGTCTGTCAGCACCAGCAGGTCTGGTAGCCAGTGACCTCAGTTGTGTCGCCTTCCTAGTCTTCTTTGTCATAGATGGCGAAGGTGCTAACTCAGGTCGAGGAAGGGAGCTCGGTGGTGTAGTCATGATCCTGTTAAAAACAAAAGGAAAGATAAGTAAACACATTCTGACAAGTTAGGATACTTATGAAATTGAAAAAAATGAAATCAAGTTAATAAGGCAAACAAATTACATTAAGTGATGTTAATTAATTCTCCTTCATCATGATCATTATAATTTGCATGAACGTCATCATTGTAATCTTCTCTGTTGACATTAGAAATCTGTGTCAAGAATTGAGTGACAACAGTATCGACGGTGGAATCATCATTGTCAAGAGTAATACCAATGATTTTTCCATGTACTACCACTGACCACCTTTCATGACATGGATCTTGAACATAAAACACCTGTTTAGCTTGTTCTGCCATGATGAAAGGTTCATCTTGATAAGCTAGCTTGTTAAGATCAACCAAAGTAAATCTCAAGTCCTCAGTCCGCACACCGCTATTGATATCAACCCACTTACATTTGAAAACACACACACTGAATGTAACATAATTAAGCTCCCAGATGTCATGAATGACTCCAAAGTAAGGCATGCACGCCAAACGGGGATTGTGGTAATGCACAGTAGCGAAGTGTTGCGACTCAGCCCTAAGGCTAATCCCACTATTTTGCATTGTGCTCTTGTCATCTTGTTGTTTTGTGTAGAACGAGTACTTGTTGATATCGTATCCCTGCCAACTTCTAACATTTCTTTTAGGCTCATCTGCTAACTTCCTCATTGTTTTAGATGAAGATTCATCACTAAATATTGTATCTTTAAACCAATTCAGGAAAGTCTTGTTATGCTCTTTCAACGACCTATTCTTCATCATTCTTGGATTACTTTCCTTGACTAAGGCTTCATGACGAACTATGTATGT
>QARZ01041114.1:595145-631383 GCA_013407115.1 Glycine latifolia | reverse complement strand
CTGAAGCAAGCTCTCCTACAATATTCAAGGTGCTCCAATTCATCTCCTTGTGTATCCCTCCATCCTTGTCCTTGTTAAATAGTCCAACCATGATTCTCTTGGTCATCTCTTCCTGTAGAAGCTTGGTTTTAGACCTTGTCATGGGTCCTTCAAATCTCACCAAAGGAAGTGCTTCAAGCTCTCCTTCTAGACCTTTGGCTTGGAATGGACCTCCATCATCATGATCCTTAGATAGTCCTCTGTCAAACCTCATCAAAGAAAAGTATCTGAATAAGCTTGGTTTGGTGAAGACTCCTCTTGGATGGAAGATGGTTGGACAGCAACCTCCACCTGCAGATGTTGGAGAAGGAGCTGATAAAGAAGAAGAGGCTGAAGAAGGCCCTACTCAACAACAATACAGCCCGTTTGAATCCCTTATGATTCAAAAGATAGATGCTCTATTGTCCTTACATCATAAGCATAGGGCTGAGACCAACTCACCCATGGATGAAATTAAGTCTAGGCTGGAAAATATTGAGTCTAGGATGGTTCATGATAAGTTTGATAAGCTCTAGCTTAGGCTGTTTGTGTTTGTGTATGTCCTTACAAGTTATTTGCTTTCATGTTTTGATTCATGTTTTGTTTTTACATCTTCAGCATTGTACCCCCTTTCAATTATTGAATTAAAAGTTATGTTTCCTGTTCATTTCTTCCTTGCTTATCCTGTTGTTACAGTGATATTTTTGTCTTTGATAGGCCAAATAAGGGGAGAAATAAATGGATATATAAATTGAATATATGTTTGGGAAGATATTATGTGAACATGTGCAATTTGACTGAAAAAAATTAAATCCTTATTGCTCTGAACACTTTGAAAGACTACCTAAAATAGGGGGAGCAATCAAAGAAATTATTTTTGTTTATGCAAGGTTACTTAACACTTGATCTTGGCAAAAGGCTAAGTTGATTTCAGGTTAAGTATGAAGCTCCTATCATCTCTCTCAAACACTTAAAGGGACAACAAATGTTCAATTGGTATTTGGCATGATCAAAGCCAAAAAGGGGGAGATTGTTGGAAATAGGGGGAGTTGGAAAAAAGATCAAGTCAAGGATGAAGCCCTTTGCTTAAAGGATTTTAGCTTTTTACATGCCATTCAATTGAAGGCATTTGTAATTTGTTAAGTTGTTCAAGAGGCTTATCTTGTGATCCTTGCATTGCATAAGCATAATCACATAATGCATACATGATATAAGAAAAGCATATAAGGTTACATGTTTGCATTTAGAAAGAAATTTCTCATGGCTTATGTTTTAGAAAATCAAGTTGTGCACTGCTTTAATCGATTAACTGCTTATGTAATCTATTAAAAAGTCATAAAGTGAAAACAATAGGAATACTCACAATAACCAAGAGGGGGTGAATTGGTTTAAGCTTGGCCTTTTAAAATTATTTAGAAAATCAGAGTTATAGGATCTTAATCACAATTAAACCAAGAATGCTTCAAATCAATCAAACCACTCAGCCCAAAAAACAATTGCTTCAAAACAAAACTTGTTGAGTAATGGAAATAATACCAAGAATTAATGATCAAGATAACAAGAAGAATTTCAAGAATAGAAAACCAACACAAGAATTTATACTGGTTCACTTCTCTAGAGAAGCTACATCCAGTTCTTCTAATCAACACTAGATTAGAGTTCCACTATTATAAAATTTTAGTTCTTACAAGCTTTACAACAACCACTCTTCATCAATCCTAGATAAAGAACAGAAATCTAAAACCTTATTAGATTCCTAATCATCAAGACATAGAGAACTCCTCTTTACTCTTCCCTCTAGAGAAACCCACTCTAGAAAAAGCTTAAAGAACCCTTTACAATAGTTTCAAACTACCAAGAATACAAAAACAAATCTAAACAAGAGATAATGGAGAGAGACAACTTGATGACCCAATGAATATGGTTTACCAATCAGAGTTAAAATGCATAAATCAATTTCAAAACTTTCTCTCCAAAAGTTTCTTTGAAAATCTTGCCCAAGAAATCTTTCAATACACCATGAAGATTTAAAAAATGGGACAAGAGCTTTGCTAACTCAGAAAATCTTTTCTAACTCTGAGAAGGCTTGTATATGCTAAAAAAAAATCGAAGTCTATAAGTTATCTTTTCAGGAAAAGCCTTCAATCTATTTATAACGAATGTTTATAACAAAATGTAATCGATTAAAGTGCCAAGTAATTGATTAAATTATCATATGTAATCGATTAAATTGCCAAATAATCGATTAAAATGTTCTTAGCACAACCTGGGAACTGCAACGAGCAAATTAATCGATTAATCTGAGTCGTAATCGATTAAAGCAGACAGGTTTATTTTTTAAACAAGCTTATGTAATCGATTGTGGATTGTGGTAATCGATTAAAGCAAACATGCATATTTAACAATGAACTTAAGTAATCGATTAAGACAGGGAAACATGATTTTTATTTTGTGCTATGTAATCGATTATGAGTAGACTGTAATCGGTTAAAATGTTCTTCATGGCTTTTCCAGAATTAAAATAGTAGCCAGTAATCGATTAAGTCGTTGTGTAATCGATTAAAGAAGTGAGATTTCATTTTTCCAAAAACTTAAACCATGAGAAATTAGTTTCTTTTGAAAACTTGAATAGCTTTAATGCTTTAATGAAATCATGTATGCATGTTAATAATCATGTTCATGCAATGCAAGGATCATAAGATTAGCCTCTCATACACTTAACCAAATTACAAATTCCTTGGCATGTGAAAAGCTAAAAGCTTTCTTCTAAGGCATAAGCTTCTTCTTTAGCTTCATTTCTTCCTGCTCACCCTATATCCAACAATCTCCCCCTTTTTGGCTTTGAACATGCCAAATATTAATTGAACATTTTATTATCTTTTAAGTGCTTTGAGAGATGAATGATATGAAAGTCATACTTGTTAACCTAAAATCAAATCAGCTTTTTGCCAAGAACAAGT
Source organism: Glycine latifolia (assembly GCA_013407115.1). Taxonomy (NCBI): domain Eukaryota; kingdom Viridiplantae; phylum Streptophyta; class Magnoliopsida; order Fabales; family Fabaceae; genus Glycine; species Glycine latifolia. The sequence goes on along the minus strand of QARZ01041114.1, from coordinate 628,405 downwards.
GTCAAGTATGATGCTTGCATAAACATAAATAAATTTCTTTCCTTATTTTTGCTCCCCCTGACTTAATACTTCTTATCCCCTTCTTATCAATTTTATCAATTTAGTTATCAATCAATTTATTTCTCCCCCTATTTGGATTATCAAAGACAAAAAGTGGCAACTCAAGTAAGAAGAAATAGAAACTGAAATATTATTAATTGAAAGAGAAATAGTGCAGTACATTAATCAAGTGAACCAGAAAATAGAGACCAGAACAGAAAAAATAGAGCAGAAATAGAAACTAGAAAGGAAGCACAAACAAACTAAATGAGTCTATCAAACTCATCAAGAGCAATCCTAGCTTCTATGCTTTCAAGCCTAGACTTCATCTCTTCCAAGGATGAATTAGTCTCAACCCTATGCTCATGGTGGAGAGACAATAAGGCATCCATCTTTTGAATCATGAGAGATTGAAATAGAGAATATTGTTGAGGTTCAGGATCACCTTCAGCTTCTTCACCCCCTTCATCAACACCTCCTGCACCTCCAGCTTGAGGTTGCTATCCAGCCATTTGCCATCCATTGGCTGTTTTTATCAATCCAAGCTTATGCAAATGCTTCTCCTTGATGAGGTTGGTGGAATCAGTTGTGTGATCAACCACCTCATTTGTCACATCAATTTGGAAGTAATTTATAAACCTAGATACAAGAACAGCATAAGGAAAATTATAACTAATCAGCCTATTGGATTTCACCATAGTTTCCATAAAGACCATGATCCAATTGATCTGAGTGGAGGTCTTTACGCCATGAACAAGCTGCAAATCATCATTTGTGATTTGAGCATGGTTGGTAGACCTAGGGGTAATGATGTAGGTTATGATGTAATGAGGTAACCTACCTTCCCCTATCAGATTTCCCACACCAAGTCTTGTCTTCAGCCTTGCTTGGGGGTCTTGAAGCATCCCTCTATAAGTTTTAATCTTATTGTAACCCCTTATTTCTTCATCAAACCTCCTCACACCAGCAGGGGAGATTCCTACAACTGCTTCCCACACATCTTCATCTATGACCATGGGTACTCCTTTCACTTGGGAACGAATTACCCCATCCAACTCAGGGTAAAAAGTACCCTTGAGTTCAAGGAACTTCTTTAGCCCTTAAACCTCTAGCAAGGCAGGAAACTGAAATCCCTCCTTGATAAACCAATTAAGGTCAAGATATTTAGGTGGCATCACCAGTTTTGTGGCATTGAATTGTAGATAAGTCATTTTATGCTTTTCATCAGTGAACCAGAGATTCAATCTATTTCTAGCAGAACTAGATGATTCTCCAGCCTTTCTTTTGGTTCTCTTAGAGGTAGACATGGTATTTGGGCAGTGTTTGGGATAGAATAGAGAAGAATAAAGCTTTAGAAAGCAGAAGTGCAAATAGAAGCAAATTCAGGTGTGATTTTTCCCTTGGGGAAATGCTGAATATATAGGGATTTCTAGGGTTCAAAATTTTGAAATTTGAATGAATGTAACAACTATCTCAGTTACCCAGAGGTTTAAATGCTTTTTTCAGGTTTGAATTTTCAATTTAAAAGTAGTTGGGTAGTTTAGATTTCCAAGAAATCTACAGAGATTTCAGAAACGCCATAAGTAATCGATTACAGAAGCATTGTAATCGATTAATTCATTCTTAATAATGGTTGTTTATCATGGTGTAATCTATTAATTCAACCTGAAATCGATTATTCTAGAGAAAGCTAACAGTAGAATAGAATGAGACACATGTAATCGATTATTCCGATGTGTAATCGATTATTCCAGAGAGGATTTGGTTCAGAGAAAATTTTATTGAACAGTAATCGATTGTTCCGTTGTGTAATCGATTATTGCAGAGAGGATTAAGATTGAGGATTCAATTTTTATGGATCGTAATAGATTAAACCGTGGTTGTAATCAATTACTTGAGATAGAAAATGGCTCTGAAGCATAGTGTAGGCTTCAAATAATTGATTATCCCGTGTTGTAATCGATTATTACAGAACATTTTGCAGAATGAACAGTGATTATGTGGCACATTTCGAGTTTTGAAGCACATGTGATGATTATCTAAATAAGATGCAATAACATATAGACAAACACATAACAATCATGCTAGCATATGTTGGACTCATCAAGAATACCCAACATGTTCCTAAGAGTATAGAATCTATCTCTAGCAAAAGGTTTAGTGAATATATCAGCCAATTGATTATGTGTATCAATGAAATCAATTTTGATGTTACCTTTTTGGATGTGATCTCTAAGGAAATGATGTCTTATCTCAATGTGTTTGGTCCTTGAGTGCATTATTGGATTCTTGGATATGTTGATGGCACTTGTGTTGTCACTTTTCTTCTTTTAATTCTTCACCAAAATCCTGTAGTTATTGCTTCAACCAAAGGGTTTGAGCACAGCAGCTTCCAGCAGAGATATACTCAGGTTCAGCAGTTGATCGAGCAACACAAGATTGGTTTTTTCATTGCCATGGGATCAGTGAGCTACCAAGTAGGTGGCAAGTTCCACTAGTACTTTCTCTATCCAATTTGCACCCTGCAAAGTCAAAATCAGAATATCCAATTAAGTTGAGTAATGCACCTTTGGGATACCAAAGACCAACTCTTGGTGTTGATTTGATATATTTGCTGATTCTCTTGACTGCTGTGAGGTGTGATTCTTTGGGATTTGCTTGATATTTTGCACACAAACACACACTCAACATGATATCAAGTCTACTTGCTGTCAAATATAGTAAGGATCCAATCATTCCTCTGTATTTTGACTCATCAACCTTCTTCCCTTTTTCATCTGAACCAAGATAGGTTGATGTTGCCATTGGAGTTGCAGCATCCTTACTTTTCTCCATTTCAAACTTCTTGATCACTTCAAGGCAGTATTTGGTTTGATTTAGAAATGTCCCATTCTTTATTTGCTTCACTTGAAGTCCAAGAAAGAATGCTAATTCTTCTATCATAGACATTTCAAACTGATTCTGCATAGAGATAGAGAATTCCTTGCACAAGGATTGATTAGTTGAACCAAAGATTATATCATCAACATATACTTGAACCAATAAAATATCATTGCTTTGTCTTTTGATGAACAAGGTTTTATCAACATTTCCACTTATGAAAGAGTGATCAAGCAGAAATTTGCTTAATCTCCCATACCAATACCTTGGAGCTTGTTTTACACCATAAAGAGGTTTCTTGAGTTTGAAAACATGGTTTGGATATTTGAAATCTGCAAAACTAGGAGGTTGCTCCACATAGATTTCCTCCTTAATATATCCATTTAAGAAAGCACTTTTAACATCCATTTGAAACAGTTTAAAATCCATCAAACATGCATATGCAAGTAGCAACTTAATGGCTTCTAACCTTGCTACTGGAGCATAGGTCTCCTCATAGTCAATGCCTTTCTCATGGTTGTGACCTTTTGCAACCAATAGCTTTGTTTCTAACTATAATACCACTCTCATCAAGTTTGTTTCTAAAAACCCATTTAGTGCCAATAGGTTTGAGAGAAAAAGTTCTAGGAACAAGTTCCCAATCTTCATTTCTCTTAAATTGATTCAGTTCATCATGCATGACATGCATCCAATGTTCATCAAGTAAGACTTGATCAATGCTCTTAGGTTCTATTTGTGAAACAAAAGTCATATTACAGCAGAGATTTCTCAATGAAGATCTAGTAAATACTCCCTTTGTAACTTCACCAATTATATTGTCAAGGAAGAGATCTCTTGTAATTCTCCAATCTTTTGGCTCTTGGACTGGTGTTGATTATTTCATTTTAGCAATTGGTTCTTCCTTTTCTTTATCCACTGATCCATTAAGTTGTATGAACTCTTCTAAAGGACCTGCATCATTTTCACACTTCTTTTCCTCTATAAAGGGATTAGATTCATCACAAATAACATGAACTGATTCTTCCATGCATAAAGTTCTTTTATTGAAAACTCTATATGCTTTACTTTGTAATGAATATCCAAGGAAGATGGGTTCATCAGCTTTAGCATCAAATTTGCCAAGTGATTCTTTACCATTGTTCAATACAAAACACTTGCAGCCAAATACTCTTAAGTGAGGAATTTTTGGTTTTCTACCTTTGTATAGTTCATAAGGAGTTTTATTCAAAATAGGCCTTATTAGTAATCTATTCAAAGTGTAGCAAACTGTACTTACAGCATCAGTCCAAAAATGTTTAGGCAAATTTGTCTCATTAAGAAGAGTTCTTGCTCCTTGTTCAAGGGATCTATTTTTCCTCTCCACAACACCATTTTGCTGGGGTGTTCTTGGAGCTGAAAAATTGTGGTTAATTCCATTTTCTTCACAGAATTTTTCAATATGTTCATTTTGGAATTCCCCACCCTGATCACTTTTTATTGAGATAATTTTGCTTCCTTTTTTATTTTGAGCAAGTTTGGCCAATTTTCTAAAAGCATTGAAAGCATCTCTCTTGGATCTTAAAAACAAAGTCCATGTGAATCTAGACTAATCATCAACAATTATAGGCCCATAGTAATTACCTCCTAAACTCATAGTTCTAGAAGGATCAAATAAATTCATGTGAAGTAATTCAAGGGGTCTTGAAGTAGAAACAATATTTTTACTTTGAAAAGAATTAATTGTTTGTTTCCCCTTTTGACAACCATCACATAGTTTGTCCTTTCAAACTAGAGTTTGGGTAAGCCAATGACTAAGTCTTTTCTAATAAGCTTGTTCATATGATGCATGTTAATGTGACTTGCCCTTCTATGCCATAGCCAAGATTCATCAATTTTACTTAGTAGGCAAGAAGTGTTGTGAATGAATGCATGATCTATGGAGAGTAAATAGATATTACCTTTTCTTTTACCTATATGAATCACCTCTCCGGTTTGACCATCACATATCATACAACAATTGTCATTAAATGACACTTTGAATCCTTTATCACAAAGTTGGCTTATACTTAGAAGATTGTGCTTTAAACCTTCCACATAGAGAACATTTTTTATTATAGTTTTAAAGTTGTCTCCTATATTTCCTTCAGCAACTATCTTCCATTTATTGTTGTCTCCATAGGTGACAAATCCACCATCTTTAAGAGTCAAATTTGTGAGCATTAATATGTTACTTTCCATATGTCTAGAGCATCCACTATCAAGATACTATAATGATGATCTTGCTCTTAGACAAACCTGCAAAATTCAAATCAATTTACAAAGGAAGGTACCCAATTGAGGTTGGGTCCATAGGGGTTAGCTATTTTCTTTTTCTTTGGCACCCAAATGCATTCTCCATTTGGCACATAGAATCTCCTAGCATAGCACCTATTAGATGTGTGATCTTTCTTCATACAATAGTTACAAGTTACAGCTCTTGATGCTCTTTCAAAATGAGTCATATGATTAAACTTTGTTTTTGAAACAGCTTTTTGATATTTCTGTTTTGGAGGCACAAACTTGGTTTTTCCAAAAGATTTTGATCCATGTTTGTAACCCAATCCAGAAGTATCTCCAGCATATTTGTGCACACTTAGCATTTCAGCTAAATTGCATTTTCCTTTATAAAGCCTTTTCAAAAGATCAACCAAGTAATTATTTTCTAAAAGCACTATCATATGTTTTCACCTTGACTCTTTTTGAACTCATCAAACTCTTCTTGCACAGCTTTGTATTTGTCAGCATTTGATGAAGAATAAGCACATACACATCCATTCATTTTGTAGCTTGAAACAAGTTTTTCATTTTCTTCTTTCAAGATACAAATTTCATTTTGCATTTCTGCAAGTTTTGTGACATTCCATCTAAGATTTCCTTTTAGCCTATTATTGGATTTTGCAAGCTTTTGAGCCTCTTCATGCATTTCATGGAAAGCATCAACAACTTGATCAAATTCAGAATTTACATCTGCTTCAGCACTTGAGAATTCACCGTCTTCACTTATTGTGGAAGTGACACATACATTTTCTTCTTCATTCTCACTTGATGATTCAGAAGTTGTTGACTCATTGGCTTCCCAAGCTATGTAGGCTCTCTTAGGCTTTCCTTCTTTCTTTTTCTTCTTTTCACCTTGTTGTTTTTTCAAAAAGATAGAGTATTCAGATTTAGTGTGCCCAGGCTTACCACATTCAAAGCAAGTGAAGTTTGTCTTGTTGTTGTCACTCTTTTTGTTGTTGTTGTTGTTGTTGAACTTTTTGAACTTTCTGTTATTGTTTCTTCTCAAGAACTTGCTGAACTTTTTGACAATTAGATTCTTGTTGTCATCTTCATCTTCTTCACTTGAGTCTTCAACCTTTTCCTCCTTTGAGGATGCAGCTTTCAAGGCTATGCTTTTATGTTTCTTATCTGCATCTTTTGCATTGGTTAGTTGTGACATTTGAAGTTCATACTCAAGAAGCTTACCAAAAAGTGCAGCCATGGACATTTTGGATAAATCTTTTGATTCTTTGATTGTTATCACCTTTGGTTCCCATGGTCTTGTGAGACACTTCAAGATTTTGATGTTCAACTCTGCAGCATCAAAAATCTTTCCAAGACCAAGAAGATGATTTACGATGTGAGTGAATCTTGTTTGAAGCTGAGATATGTTTTCTGTGGAGTTCATCTTGAACATTTCATACTCATGGATCAAGGCATGCTTCCTTGATCTTCTTACTTCATCTGTACCTTCATGAGTTATCTCCAACATCTCCCACATCTCCTTTGCATTTTTGCAACTAACAGTTCTAAAGAACTCATCATAAGAAAGTGCAGAAGTAATCATGTTCTTAGCTTTAAAATCATATTGGGCAAATCTCTTTTCAACATCTGTTATTTCATCCCATTCTTTGGGAATTATATCATTACCAATAGTTTTAATAGGAATCAAAGGACCTTTTTCTATTGCATTCCAAGCACCTGGGTCATTTAATTGAATGAAGATTTGCATTCTATTTATCCAAAAAATGAAGTGCTTTCCTTCAAACATCGGGGGACGTTGAGGGAGGCACCCTCCTTGAAGGTAAATTGTGTGGTATTCATTTTCTTTTTAAAGAAAGATAGTGATCTTGAATAACACTCGAGAACCTGCTCTTGATACCAATTGAAAACAATAGGAATACCCACAATAACCAAGAGGGGGGATGTATTGGTTTAAGCTTGGTCTTTTAAAATTATTTAGAAAATCAGAGTTATAGGATCTTAATCACAATTAAACCAAGAATACTTCAAATCAATCAAACCACTCAGCCCAAAAAACAATTGCTTCATAACAGAACTTGTTGAGTAATGAAAATAATACCAAGAAATAATGATCAAGATAACAAGAAGAATTTCAGGAATAGAAAACCAACACAAGAATTTATACTGGTTCACTTCTCTAGAGAAGCTTTATAAGTACCATATTTCAGTTAAAATCATGTTTCAAATATTGGCACTTATCTTTCGATTTCAATAACTTTGTCTATAAACTTGCCCTAAAACCTAGTTACATAGTATTTATTACTTGTATGAATGTTGTTTTTATATTTTGGAAGATTAATCCAATCATGTTTCGTATTTTGATAGGTTCCCAGGCTTCCAAAAAAGCAAAGCAAGCGAAAGGGGCATAAAAATCAAATTTGGGAGGTGTCAGAAGCAAAATGGCCCAGAACTCGTCCAAGCCCATGACCTTTCTTCACCATTAAGCTTTTAACTCGCCCAGACGAGCATCCTTAGTGTAATTTGGTCACCCAGGCGAGTGGAGGTTTCTAGAAAGATCTTTTAACTCGCCCAGGTGACTGAAAATAGGCTAAAATGGTCGCCTGGGCGAGTGGATACGAGCATCTATCCCTTCCTATAAATAGGCATGCAAGGGTGAAGGAAAAACATGATTTTGGAGGGAGAGAATGAGAGGAACAGCCCAAGAGGCTTAGAGAGAGGTGAGAGAAGAGAGAAAAAGAGTGGAAACTCTGCAGGAACGGGTCAAGGATCGCTACCTTCGTCATGTTTTCTGTTGACCTCTTGCTGTACACCATGATTGGTTAGTTACTCTTAAGGATTGGAAGTAATCTTCTTACCTTTATGTATTTCTTTTAATATTTGATATATGTATGAATCTTTTCTACTCATTCTGGTGATTTCATTCTGTTCTTAATGTTGATTCTATTGGATCACCAGTTTCATGAAATTGGATTCTAAGTTTAACTGGAGAGTACTCTTAGGATTTGAATTGAAGGATTTTACTCTTTACGTTACGTTGCAAGGAATAGAGCATAACATTAATTGAATATTCGGTAATGCTGGGTTATTTACTTCGTATGCGAGGGATCAATATTCGGTAAATATCCTTAGAATTCTCGATTGCAAGGGATCGATTCGGGGTGAATTAATGTGTGCATCAGTAATGATGGAAAATGATTTATACATGATAATATTAATTGAATACTGAGGGTATGAATGATGAAACCCAATCCTACGTTCTCTTCAATTAATTTCATTTTATTAGTTTCTGTACTTTTTAATTATTTTTCGTTATTTCCGTAAAACCATCAAAATTCGACCATACTCGTTGTACATAACTATTAAACTGTTAAGTTTTATTTGGAAAAACTGAGTAGCTCAAGTCCTTGTGGAAATGAACTTTTATAAATTTTGTAACTTACAACGACAAATTGGTACGCTTGCCAAAAGTCTAACAAAGCTACATCTAGTTCTTCTGATCAACACTAGATTAGAGTTCCACTATTATAAAATTTCAGTTCTTACAAGCTTTACAACAACCACTCTTCATCAACCCTAGATAAAGAACATAAATCTAAAACCCTATTAGATTCCTAATGATCAAGACATAGAGAACTCTTCTCTACTCTTCCCTCTAGAGAAACCCACTCTAGAAAAACCTTAAAGAACCCTTTACAATAGTTTCAAACTACCAAGAATACAAAAACAAATTTACAACAAGAGATAATGGAGAGAGACAACCTGATGATCCAATGAATATGAATGAATATGGTTTACCAATCAGAGTTGAAATGCAGAAATCAATTTCAGAACTTTCTCTCCAAAAACTTCTTTGAAAATCTTGCCCAAGAAATCTTTCAATACACCATGAAGATTTAAAAAATGGGACAAGAGCTTTGCTAACTCTGAAAATCCTTTCTAACTTTGAGAAGGCTTGTATATGCTCAGAAAAATTGAAGTCTATAAGTTATCTTTTCAGGCAAGCCTTCAATCTATTTATAACCAATTTTTACAACAGAATGTAATTGCTTAAAGTGTCAAGTAATCGATTAAATTATCATATGTAATCGATTAAATTGCCAAATAATCGATTAAAATGTTCTTAGCACAACCTGGGAACTACAACAAGCAAATTAATCGATTAACGCAGACAGGTTTAGTTTTGAAACAAGCTTGTGTAATCGATTACGGATTGTGGTAATCGATTAAAGCAGTCATGCATATTTAACAATGAACTTAAGTAATTGATTAGGATTTCATGGTAATCAATTAAGACAGGGAAACATGATTTTTTATTTTGTGTTATGTAATTGATTACGAGTAGCCTGTAATCGATTAAAATGTTCTTCATGACTTTTCCAGAATTAAAACAGTAGCCAGTAATCGATTAAATAATTGTGTAATCGATTAAAGCAGTGAGATTTCGTTTTTCCAAAAACTTTAACCATGAGAAATTAGTTTCTTTTGAAAACTTGAATAGCTTTAATGCTTTAATGAAATCATGTATGCATGTTAATAATCATGTTCATGCAATGTAAGGATCGAAAGATTAGCCTCCCATACACTTAACCAAATTACAAATTCATTGGCATGTGAAAAGCTAAAATCTTTCTTCTAAGGCACAAGCTTCTTCTTTAGCTTCATCTTCTTCCTGCTCCCCCTATATCCAACATGAAGAACATATTAATCGATTACCATTCACTTGTAATCGATTACAGAGCACAAAAGCTCAAAACATGTCTGACTATCTTAATCAATTACCATCAGTCGTAATCGATTACACAGTACAAAAGTTCAAAACATGTATGACTGCCTTAATTGATTACCACTCAATCATAATCGATTACACAGACTTGTTTCAAAACTGAGACTGACTGCCTTAATCGATTACAGGTCGTTTTAATTGATTACATTATTCTTAAATCTTTTCCAGATTGTGACAAGAACACTTTAATCGATTATTTGGCATATTAATCGATTACATTACTTAAAATAATCGATTACAATGACGTTGCTATAACTAATCGATTACATTATTCTTAAATCTTTTGTAATAATCTTCAGAACTAACTTTTACGAATTACCCATCACACCCAAAGCTTTCAAAGTCTAAGAAAAAGGTTTTGTGAGTCTCATGCTTCTTGTTTCAATATCCAAGAACACATGCATCATTGATCATGTTGCTTTGAACAAGATTCAACAAGAGATTTTCAAGAGAGTTGTTTTCAGCATTAGCATTCATTCAACCTTAACTGCTTGGTAAAATTCATTCACTCATCTTTTGAGGATTAATAGGTTGTATCTTTCTTGAACTCTTACTGTGAATTTTTTAGTATCTTTTAATTCTTATAAATTTTAGATCAAAGAGTTTCTTTAGAGCTTTTTTTAGAGCAGTGTTCTCTAGAGGTTAGAACTTAGTGTTCTCTGATTCTTTGTGATTAGAAGTCTAATAGGGTTTTGATTGATTGATTAGTAGTGTTTTTCGTGTTCTTCAGTTTCTTTATCTAGGGTTAATAAAGGTAATTACTTGTAAAGCTTGGAAAGACAGATTTTGATTTAGTGGAACTCTAGCCAAGGTTTGGTTAGAAGACACTAAATGTAGCTTTTCTTTTGAGGGGTGAACCAGTATAGATTTGGTGTTATCTTGATTCTAAGTCTTGCTATCTTAAACTTGTTTATCTTGTGGTTAATCTCTTTCAAGATCAAGTGATATATTTTCTTCAAATGTTTGAAGTAAAGGGTGAATCTTGATTGATTGAAAGTTTCATTTTTAACAAGGGAAAACTTGTGATACGATCTTAATTTCGCTGCTAGTTTTCAAAGAAATTTTTAAAATCCCTATTTTAACTAATTCACCCCCCTCTTGGTTAGTTGTGTGTGTTCATCTTTGTTTTCAGTTGTGGCAGTAGCCTTCATCTGTGGAGGATGAGGATGATCCTTTCGAGGATCCATCTTAGATACAGTTCGGTACTTTTGCTTGGGTAGATGTCTACTCTTAGACCTAGGTTTTCTTTTGGATGTATTTATTTAAGAGTTGCGTGTATCTAGGTTTAGATAGTCAAATTTGTTATAGATTTATATGCTATACTTACTTTCATATGATCTAGGGAAGGCTGGTCAAGCATAAAGTCTACGCCCTTTTGGAGAAGCTTGGACAATGGTAGTGCAATCTTGCTGCCATCCTGGATGAATCTCCTACTACAATCCTGGATGAATCTCCTATAAAACCTGCATGTATAAGAGAAAAACGCACTTCCAGCTTAGAAGCGAGGTAAGGTAGAGAAGTAATAACATCAATCTTGGCCTTATAGACGTCAATACCTCTACTAGAGACTAAATTCCTTAAGACTATACCATCATGTACCAAAAAATGGCATTTCTCAAAGTTAAGAACAAGGTTAGTCCCAATACATCGATCAAGAACTCTAGAGAGGCTATCCAAACATGCATCAAAAAAGGAACTGTAAACAATGAAATCATCCATAATAAATCAAAAACGATACTCACCATGCACCTTTGGTAGCTGCCAAGTGCGTTGAATAGGCCAAAGGGCATCCTGTGTAGGCAAATGTGCCAAATGAACAAGTGAATGCGCTCTTGTGTTGGTCCGCTGGTGCAATATGAATCTGCATGTAACTTGAAAAACCATCAAGAAATCAATAATGTGATCTACCTGTCAACCTCTCCAGAACCTGGTCAATGAATGGGAGAGGGAAATAGTCCTTGCGAGTTACCTGGTTAAGTCTCCTATAGTTAATACAAACTTGTCAATTGTTGGCTACTCTAGTCAAAATCAACTCATTATCTAGGTTTTTCACAACAGTAATACCCGACTTCTTAGGGACCACTTGTACAGGTGAAACCCAAGTGCTATCTGAAATGGGATAGATGGTCCTTGTAGCTAGTAACTTCATTGCCTTCTTCTTCACCACATTAAGAATAATGGGATTCAGCCTCCTCTGTGGTTGCCTTACCGGCCTAGAATCATCCTCCAAGAGTATCTGATGCATGCATATGGAAGGATTTATTCCTGGAAGGTCATCAAGTGTCCATCCAATGGCCTTTTTGTGGCCTCTCAAAATATGCAACAACTTTTCTTCATGCTCAAGTGACAGACGACTAGATATGATGACTGGGAGCTTTTGAGCATCATCTAAATAGGCATATTTAAGGTGCTCAGGTAGTGGCTTCAGCTCCAATGAAGGTGGATGATGGTTGAAGGCAAGGGAATGTTGGTGGCTAATGGAAGTGAGATAGGAGAATCAACACCTTCATATGTGCATGCAATAAAATCAGAGTAAAATGTCAAGGAAATCTCCTCACAAATACTACACAAAACAAAATAATCACATGTACAATTAAAAGAATCAAGATCAACATCAGAAAAGTTAAAAAAATCAGAAAGTAAATATGTACAAATATCTACACTATCTACTGCAACATCAATGATATCGACAAGAAAGCCAGAATGCTCCTCTACAGGATGTCTCATGGCCTAAAAATGTTGAAACAAACAACATCATCACCAAACTCCATGGAAAGAGTTCCTGCATGCACATCAATTGTGGTCCTGGTTGTCATCAAGAATGGTCTCCCTAGGATTAATGTGGAACCATGGCTGGAAGACTCATTCTCCATATCCAAAATGTAAAAATCTACTGGAAAAATTAAATCATTTACTCACAAAAGCACATCTTCAATAACTCTAAGTGGAAGCGCAACACTTCTATTGGCTAAGTGAATGACAACACCAGTGGGTTTCAAATCACCAAGATGTAGTGGTCTGTAAACTGATGTGGGCATGACATTAGTTAAGGCTCCAAGGTCAAGCATGGCATCTGTAAAAGTAAAATATCCAATGGTGCAAGGTGTTGGACTCAAAGTTTTGATGCTGACAATGTGCTAGATATTATATTAAGGGATTGGGTCAAAATACAAGAACAGTAAAGCACGAGAGGAACACTCAAGTTTCAAAAGAAGATTTAAAATAAGCAACTGTTGATGGGCAGAAAAGAAAGACCATAAGCTGTCATTTAGAAAGTTTGTAAGAGTAAGTTCTCTTTGATTTTCTTGACTTAGATTGCCACTTGAACTCTTGAAATAAAATTGGATAAGGGACAAATTAAATGGATATGATATCTACTAATAAAATTCATTATGCTAATAAATGTCTTATCAGTTTAAATTAACAACAAAAATCTACTTTCAATTAAATAAAATTTGCATATTTAATTTTTTTATAGATAAAGTCTGATTTCTGTTGATAAAGTTCATTCTTTTGATAAATGTCTTATCAGTTTAAGTTGATAAGAAAAATCTATTTTTCTAATTAAACAAAATTTGCATATTTAATTTTATAGATAAAGTCTGTTTTTGTTTTGACAAATAAGCTTATCTAATTAAATCTGAACAGAATTTTGTTGTTATCAAAACTGACAGAAACAAAGATGTGAAAATAAAAAATATGATTATCTATATCTCTATATAAATAGAGTATCATGGGGTCTGAAATAAGTGTGAATTCTCCTTGAGTTATATTGGCAATCTAAGTTATAGATATCTTTTAAGAATTTGCTCACAAGTTTATATTGTGTCTTCTGCTTAGACTTAGAAGCTTTAAGGTAACTTTGAATCATTTGATAAAAGTCTGGTTTAGAGTTAAATTAGCAATTGAGCATAAAAGTCTGGTTTAGAGTTAAATTAGCAATTGAGTGTAAAAGTCTGGTTTAGAGTTAAATCAGCAATTGAGTGAGAAACCTTGTGGAGGAAAAAGGTTTGGAAAATAGTCATACAAATCTAGAGTTAGGTTTGGGATTGACTTGTATAAGGGTAGAATAGGTTCTGCACGTGTACTGGATATTGGCTCTTTAAATAGTGAATTATTCATTGTTCAATTGGATTGAGTGATCCAGTTGGAGTCGTGGTTGTTTTCTTCTATTGAGTCTAAGAGTTATTATTCGGTTAAAATTCCCTATGTTTTGTCTTCTTTACAACCTGATTATCTGTTTTATATTTTTGGAATTTTATCAGAATTAAAATTGTTAAATTTTATAAACTCAATTCAACCCCCCATTCTTGAGTTCATTTGAGACCAACACAAGGGACAGTGAAAGTGTCAGGATCTTTGCACTTTTGTGGCAAGGCGGATGGTGGAATGGTAGCAACAGTTTTGCCTGATATAAGTGTAGACATTTTTGCCCATCTTCACTTGCTCATTTCCCTTCAGCTTCCTCTTGTGGATGCACAAATCCTTCAAGAACTTTGTATATTTTGGAATCTATTTGATAGCATCCAAGAGGGGAATGTTGACTTCCACCCTCCTGAAATTCTCGAGAAGATCATAATCAAGCTCCACTTTCTTTGTAGAAATGGATCTAGAAGGAAAAGGTAGAGGATTTTATTTTGGTGCAGAATCTGTTTTGGCACAAACATCAATTTTGGCACCAACATTTGTTGAATTTGGAAGCTTTGTGCCACTCCTCAAGGTAATAGCACTCACATTCTTTGGATTAATAATTGGTTGTGCTGGAATCTTGCAAGAACCTTGCTACTGCATCTGGTTGACAGTTGTAGCTAACTATCCAATTTGAGTCTGCATGTCTTGGATGGTGGCGCTCACATTTTGTTGAAACTAAACGTTGCTTATTTTCATTTGCTTTATCATTTCCCCATATGAAGGTCTAAAACTTCTCTTGAGAGGTTGTACAGGTGTAGGTGCAGACTACTGGAATTGTTGTTGTTGTCTGACTTGGGGAGCTTGGAATTTTCCGGTGGAGGGTTGATAATGCTGCTGTTGAGGTCTGAATGGTTGTTGTTGTGTCTGTTGTTGTTGTTGTGGACCACGACCATACCTCAAATTTGAGTGATCTCTCCAACCAGGATTATAAGTGTTGGAGTAAGGATTATATTGTTGTTGTTGAGGCCTGAATGGTTGCCCAGGTTGTATGGCAGAAACTTCAACAGCTTGTTCTATTTCTTGGAGAGTCGGACATGTATTTGTTGGATGATCAGGTCTATAACAAATACCACATAGCCTTGGTTGATTGGCTGCTATCATATTTTGTTGTTGACCAATGACAAATTGTCTCACATAGGATGTTAATTCAGTCAATTTATTCTCCAACCTCTGGTTATCAGCAACCATAAAAACAGAAACTTCATTTGCAGCAGCCTTGGATGTTGCAACAACTCTAGTACCAAATTGCTGATAATTGGCTGTCATGTTAAAAATTAATTGTCTTGTAGCAAGAGGAGTCTTGTCCATTAAAGCACCTCCACTGGATGCATCCATCATACTCCAGTTCATCAACAAAAATCCTCCATAAAAATATTGGATCAATATTTCTCACTGATTTGATGGTGAGGACAAGTAGCACACAACTTGTTGAACCTCTCCCAGTACTCATATAATGTCTCTCCAGGTAGCTGCCTTATACCACAAATTTCTTTCCGGATGGATGTTGTTCTGGATACAGGGAAGAATTTCTCTAAAAATCTTTTCTTCATATTGGTCCAAGTGTTGATAGGATCTGGTTGAAGGTACAACCAGTCCTTAGCCACACCATCCAGAGAGAATGGAAATGTCTTCATCTTCATATAGTCCTCATGAATGTCATGTGGTCGCATGGTGGAACACACTGCAAGGCCATGAAACTTTGGAAGCAAATGGATTAGTCCAGACTTTAGCTCATAACTAACCTCAGTCTCAGGATATTGAATACACCAAGGTTGATAAACAACATCAAGTGTAGCCAATTCCTTAAGAGTTCAGTTGTTCAGACTCAGAATGTTCAGAAATAGAAAACTCATAAACAGAATGTTCAGAATACACTATACTACTATCCAAAACTACACTTCTATTATTTATGCTCAACCTGTGAAATATCCTATCTATTTCAAGATCATATGAATACAAATCACTTGGTTTGTACCTAGTTATGCAAAGTTTAACTCATCAGTGATAGAAACCACAAAAATAATAGATAACTAATCTACCAAAAACTATTCACAATATTTTCATGATGTATTAATTTTTTTCTATATTCTATTACATTTTCAGCCCATTCTAAGCTAGTTACTTATGAAATGACCAAACTACCCTTGCACTTAAACTCCTAGTTAGAGATCGAATTTGTAAATTTTGACTTAAACCAAACCCCAAAGGGGTTAATTTTGCTTAGAATGTGGGATAAACTTTGGACACATAGTTGCGCAGCCAAACTCCAAAGGACATATCACTTTTGGAACACACAAAACACAATTACCCTAAATCATTCCTCTCTCTACTACTTTGTTTTTTTTTTTTTTGCACCACTACTTCACACACACTACATAACAATTAACAATACCAATCCAAATATGCAACATAGTGCAATTATGCAGTAGAATGTAAAAAATAATTTATACTAATATCAATGTGTACCTATACTATTATTTAATTATGAGTGAATTAAAGACGCCAATTTTGATAACTAATGTCAGTTCGCTACAAAACAAATAAAACTACGCTAATTATGTAGCACAGGATTAACTTAGGTCGACTCAGAGATATGATCAATTTTTTATTCCAACTTTAGTTCATTAATAAACAACAGAGAACTTTTATCAAACAATTTGCAGACACTGAACAATAAGTGCAGAAACACAAACTAAAAATGAAGAAAAATGTAGAAATTGACAGAATTGATAATAGATGTTGTAAAACATATTCAAGAATATCAATCCAATTCACCAAACCTAGCAATGCGAATTATCATAGTTCTCAGATAATGATCATATTATGAAGGTCCATTCAATGTCATTAGAAGTAATTCAAAGAATTAATTCTTAAATCAATTGAAATCACAAACCAGATTGTAATATCATCAAAATAATCTGTGATTAAAATTTGAAATTAGGAAATGAATCTATAACCTAATCCATTTTTAATCCTATACAGATTCATAATGATGAAAATTGAAGAGAGAATTAAAGAAGAAAATGAACATTCACACAGAAATTGAAATACCAAACTAGAACCCAAATTCTCCTTGCTTGGACTGGATCCTTGGATTGATTGATTGTTTAGTCTTCCATGATCATCATTAGTGGAAGAGCCACAAAATGTTTGCAAAAAAATAGAAGAACATAAATGAAATGAAGAAGAAAACAGAAGAGCAATGAAGAATAGTTGAGAGAAAAAGATAGAAAAGATTTTAATTATGAAAACTTGCACAAGAAGCTAGCAATTCTGTTTTTACCAAAAGAAGATACTAACTAACACACTAATATATAGTGCTGATTCAGTAGGAAAGGATGAGCCTTGATTAGGCCCATGTAATCTAATTAATTATGCCAATCAAAGCCCAACTCACAGCCCAAAGCTCAAGTGCAGAGGCTCTGACTTCTGAGCCTAAAATGCCCTAAAAAAGATAGACTTGGCATCGGCTTATCTATAATAACCAAGGCTAAATAAATAAAAGAAAAAGAAATACAAGTTTAAATTTACTATATTCCGTCACAAAAAGCGTTAGCGATAGAATTAGCGACAGATTTTGCGACGGATTTAGCGACGGCCAGAGTGACAACGTTAGCGTGGGAACTGGCGCTGTTACCGTGGGAGGTGCGCCAAAGTGGCGCCAGTAGCGCTAGAATGGCCCTGGAGACCCCCAGGTTTGAATATCTGGCACGATCAACGCCAGATATGGCGCGGTTAGCACCAGAATGCTCCAGAAAGCCATTTCTTTCGCATTCTTGGCGCGATTAGCGTGGGGATGATGCTATTAGCGTGGGAACACAGGCTGGGGGCCTATAAAAGGCCATTTTTATGAATTTCAGGCCAAAAAAAATCAGTTTCCTCTTCCTCCTTGAGCCTTTCTGCCATTGAAGACTTAGAGAAGTTTCATATCTTCTCCATTCTTCATCTAAACACTTCCTACCCAACTAGAAAGTTGATTAGAACTCCTCCATGAGCTAGATTCCAGCTTTAGTTTCTCGAGAGAACTATCAATCAGAGAAATCTCGTTCTCTAGGGAACTTTGTAAAACTGAGTTTGGAAGGGAAAAGAGGCGATTAAAGGACGCCAGAGCTTGGAGAAGTGATCCTTCAGCCTTCCTTGATTTTTTAGAGGTAAGAAACTCAAGTTTTACCGATTGATTTGTGAAATGGTTCTTGGGATGAATAGTGACCCATTTGTGATAGGGCTGGAATTAGGCTTGGGTTCTTTAGAAAAGTATGTTCAGGAGGTTGTTCTGATGAATAATAAGCTTTGAATCATGACTATTGATAAAGTTTGGTTGACTCTGATATATGTATGAATAGGAAGAGTGTTGGCTAAAATGGAGGATATCATAACATGTATGAGCATGTGTGCTTTACTAAAAATGTTCATGAGACTGTATAGAATGTGATTGTACGTTGAAATGATTGTTTTGAATAACTTGGTTATTCTTGAGATATAGAAGGGTTAAGCAATGGTATGCTTTGAATTAGCTTATGCAGAGTCTTAGAGGGACTCTAGTACCTTGGTTAGGCAGAGATAGATCCTATTGAGGGTCTGTGAATCGCCTATAAGGTAGTTAGCTCTGATAACCCTAAGATAGAGAATAGAGAGGTTGTAATGGAAAGGAATAGCGTTTCCTTTCATTCTAACAGTTGAGGGCCGTTATTGATTGATTGTTTGTATGCCTTGTGTAGGACGTGATACAGACATTGCTGGTGGTTATGATCACGAAGCCGGGAGAGCCAGTGTAGCGCTGAGAGCAGGTAAGCTCTTTGTTCTTGGGAGTGTTTCCCCTTGATTGTGTTCCACCATACTCCAGAGGGAGTAATGGTTATTATATGAATTGATGCATGTATATTGAAATTGTGTGTTACTGCTTTTTATTGAAAACATGTACTTGATATACATGGATTGAGGCTATGTGTGTTGTGGGTTATTGAGATTCTCTGACCAGTAGAATGGATTAAATATGGACTTCCCTTAGAGCCAGAGTTACGTGGAACAACTCTAAGTGGTCAATATTGTGTATGTGATAAAACCTGAGAGAATGCACCTGTCGCAGATGAGCTTCTCTCGGAAGTACCATATATGTCTGAGTGCATCCTGGAATAAGATACCTGTCGCAGATGATCTTTTCCCAGGCAATACGGTATAGATATATTTATATATGTGAGTAAATCCTTTGAGAATGTACCTATTGCAGATGATATTTCTCAAGGAATATAATATATCTATCTTTGTATATGTCGTATCTCAGTTGAAATATACATGTGATATGTTGTGAACTGCTGAGGGCCGTGATGGCTAAATGATATTGATGTGTTTTATAAAAAGGGTACTGATAAACCCTTGAGACATATGTATGTGTTATTATGGCTTGAGAGCTGTGATGGCTAGTTGTAATGCCAATTTTGATATTATATGCATGGAAGTGAAACAGGGGGAGGAAAGACCTCCAAGGACCCTGAGTTTACTGAGATAGTTATCTCACCCCTGTTGGGGGTTATGTTTTGCAGGTGATACTCAGGGAGCTGCTGAGAGATCTCAGGGCAAAAGGCCCGAGCAGGGATAGGTTCTGTGAGAACCTTAGGCATAGGGTTGAGAGCATGTTAGCTCTACATTTTGATATATGCCTATTGTTTTGTACCCTGATAGGGATTTGTATAGTTTTGAAATATACTTTGTATATTATGAGAATTCACCATATATGATGTATAGTTGGTGTTGTTGATGACGGTTGATGATGTCATTTTGTTTATCGCTTCTGAATTGATTATCTGTGATAATTGCTGCGCTTAATGACCATAAATCAATGTTAATGCACCGGATGCATATGAGGCGTTACATTATCTCTGACACAATTGTAGCTCTTTTCCTTATCTTTCCAGGGAATACTCATGCTCCATTTGGAGATCCATAGAATCCTTTAGGTCCTGCACAAGGAAGATAGGTTAAGTAAGTACAAAATCTAAAAATAAGTAACAATTATCAATTAAGCTCAATTATTTCCTAAGACAAAAACTGAGTTAAAGTGATTAAATGAAAGTCCAAGAGACGTCAAACAAACTAAGAAGAATAGAAAAATATTAAACTAAAAATACTCAATTAGTGTGCATCAGTGATGTTAGAAAATGATTCATATGTATTAATATTATTTGAATACTTAAGGTATGAACGATGAAATCCAATCCTACATTTATCTTGAATTAATTAAATTCATTTTACTTATTTTTGTAATTTTTCATATTTTTGATGCACTAATTCCGATTAAATTTGTTGCACATAACTATCGAATTGTTTACTTTTATCTGGAGAAAATGAGTAACTCAAGTCCCTGTGGAGACGATCTCTTTCATAAAACTTGTAATCTACGATTACATTGGTACGCTTGTCAATAGTATAACACATATATTTTTTTAAATATATATTACTCGAGTTTTGAAGAAGTTATTAATTTATTGATACATATTTCAATAATAAAAAGAGTTAACGATAGTCTTTCAAGTAATGTTTTGAACTAGAATCTGGGTTGTTACACCTTCCGTTCTTCTTGTAGTCATACTTCACACCTTTGAACATGGGTGGTTTGTTGGTGAAAAATACTTCTTCCATTTCTTTCTTTGGTTTGTTGGATCTTTTGATTTGTTGGAAGTATTTTTAAATACTCAACCTATGTAAGAGAGACTTACGTAATATAAACATATTAGAATAACAAATTATGAGGTATAATTATGGGTGCATTAAACAATTGTGCTTTATAAAAATTCTTTATAATATTAGGATATAATATAGTATCTAAAATAAACGTAATCCACACGTTAACATCATTTATTCCATATTTATTTAAGATATCATTTAATTTATCTTCCACAAAATTGCTACAATTATGAATTTATTAGGAACATTTGCTACATTCATAATTTAAGAGATTTAATGTTAAGAAAATATATTTTTTTGTCAATGGTTACATTTTTTTAGCAAACAATTTTTTTCTTTATGTGGTTTAATGTTTTAAATTTATTGGTTAAATATCTTTTCAATTTTTTTAAAATTGATAAAATTAATGTTTTAAATAAAATAATAATAATAATTTCTTATAATAGAAAATTATTTGTAAAACATATTATTCTATTAATATAAATCATTTTTTATTAAAACATAAGACACAAATTGTTAAAAAAATGAAAATGTAATTTTAAAAAATTGTTTAATTTTTTGTAACACTGAGAAAATAAATGTTTTATAATAAGGGATTCTAATTATTTATAATGTCTTAGATAAATAAAAAAACTATTATTTTATTTTAATAAAAATTATTAGACATTTTTTTAAACATAAGATACAAATTGAAGAAGTAAATGAATAATAATAATCATTATTAGAAATAAAAAAGAAGAATATTTATAATTAAATATTTAGTGAAGAAGAAAATTTTCATAATAAAAATATTTGTGAAGGAACAATAAGAAAACTACAAAATACTCAAGCTAAATATTACATATAACCAATTTTTAACGAAATTGTTAAATAGAAACAACATAACAATATATCCTAGTGGGATCATTCTAATCAAACATCAAATCTTATTGGTTGTTTTCCTTCAAGCCATTTGCAGTACACAATTCAATGCATTGTTATGTGAGTGTGGCTTCTTCAACGTCTCTTCCTCAACGAAGACCACAAATGAAAATATGATATTCATCATCCACAACAGTGGTAGAGGTAGTTTTTCGATACTTCATGATTTGTTTAACCATATTTGCAGGAAAATTCTAAAAGAATAAAATAAAATAAAGTAAAAATTACATAAATAGACAAATTTTACAACTAAAATTTAAAAAAAATATTAAAGAAAATTATTTGTTGAACAAAAAACACTACCATGTTATTCGTGGTTGCAGTAATTACATTCAGATGTACCCATGATTTCATCTTCTTAGTTGTCATTTTACATTGTGTTTGATCAGGAATTCATCCAGTATGGTTTACATCACACAAAATATGATTGTCTTTGGACTCAGATAATTAACCTCAATCAAATCCAACTTTTTCATTTTGATGTTGAAATCTTTTCTAGCAACATAGTTGAACTTTATCCAAGCACCGTTTTGTAAATTATAATACTTTTTAAAAAAACCAAACACGTAAAATAACCACTGTGAAAAAATTTAAGCAAAACAATTGCAATATTTGTTCCATTTTTGTCTTTAAAAACAACTTTAATTTGAAGATCACTTTTCAATGGTTTATAAAAGTGATTAGGAAGTTGAACATACTCCTTCAACAATAGAAAATAAATTAAAAGTTAGAACAAGAAAAAAATATCACAACGTGATCAAACACTACTAGAAAATAGGGTTTCTACGTCGGTTTTGCAGCTCATTCCACGACGATTCAAGAACTGTCTTTGAAGCCACCATCGTGGAAAGTCAACACTTTTTCACAACGATTTTTAAACTGTCTTAGAATTTTGATTTCTACATAGGTTCCCTTAAAAATCGTTTTAGAATATTTTTTCTTTTATAAAAGTAAAAAAAAATTGAGGATTTGAAAAAAACCGTCTTAGATAGTGACTTTCTAAGACGATTCTACAGAAAAACCGTATTAGAATCCCAATTTCTACATCGGTTCTCTCCGAAACCATCTTAGAATGTATTTTTTTAAACAAAAAATTGAGGATTCTAAGACGATTTTTCCAAAAACCGTCTTAAAAAGTAGATTTTCTATGACGATTTTTCGGAAAACCGTTTTAGAATATATTTTTTAAAAAAAAGTTAAGAAAATGCTAACACGTCAATTACATTATAACCGAGTACACAACCCAAATTCTATTAGTCTTATTCCAAAGAGGATTAATCCTAGGAGTTTAGACATTTTTAATATTTAAAATGGTTCAATTAGGTTCTTTTATTTTTAAAAGTTTCAATTATATCACTTTTTTTTAATGGGTTCCATTTAGTACCATTTGAAACCAACATTGGTCCTTATTTGTAAAATATCTAGAGCATATGGAAGAAAAAAGGGACCAAATTGAACACATTTTAAAAATAAAGGACCTAATTGAACACTTTAAAAGTAAATGACCTAATTGAACTATTTTTAAACATTACAAGATTAATTGAACCTTTTAAGAATAAGAGAACCAAATGGAACCTAAGAAATAAATTAGAGAACCAAAATAATAATTAAACCTCTTGTTATTAATAAATAAATAAATAATAATACTAAGTGGAAAAAGAACATAACAACATAGAGATACAAGAAAAAGACAGCACAAATTAAAGAAGTCCACATATCATAAGGTGGAAATGCAAATTATTCAAGTGCTAAGGTGTAACGACCTAATTTATTTCTAGATGATTTTTATTACTATTTCATTTTTAAAGAACGTATCTTTAGTAAAAATTCTAAAACGTATATATGATAGAAGTTGTTGAACTAATATATATTTTATACGTAGCCATAGTCCTTGTTACATCCCTTCTTGTTATACAAGCACGAAATCCACCATACTTGCAAATATTCTAACACATAAGGGTACTAGGAAAAATCTCATGCTAGCTTCATCTCTGTTCCATCTTCAATCCAGATCCATCAAGAAAGATTATCACCAAGGCCATCTATATATATATAAAAAAAATGAAACAAATCTAGTGAGAAATAAAGTTTCTCAATAGGCCAAATCTAAATCACTAAACACGTTAGTAAATCATCAATATATCCAAATAAATTCGTGCAATAAATAATTATGCAAACTACATGTATGCATGAAATGAATTTTCCCACGGTGCATATGACCTCTACATATCGTACTGTATGTAGCTACACCTCGTACTAGATGTAGACGCTGCGATCTTCTTACACAAACATGCATGATTTTTCCATGTATTTGCATATGGTCCCTACATCTCGTACTAGATGTAGTATCAGATTCTATTTCACAAATCTCGTACTGGACTCGGAAACATGAATCAACATATCATCACATTAAATCTATCATTTTCATCAATAATACAATCCATGAGAAAATACATACAACCTCATGGAAAATATTTTCATCATAACATCATACGTACCAAAAGTATGGTTAAATTATCATACCTTATTCAAGCAAAATTATACCAACTTAGGCATGACAATTGAATATCCTCAAGCTACAGAAGAATCATGTTAGTAATCTAACTAATAAACCACAATAAATCTTTCCAATAATTATTAATTCCTTTAAACCTTCACAAGAAAAGATTAAAACCTAGCATGCATCTTAATCTCCTTTCACATACCACCTTACTACTTCAGCCTCAAAATTGAATAACTCTAGTATTTAAACCATTTAACTACACACCATTCAACCTCTATTTCTAAAATTTTAATTCAAAACAGTCTCATAAATAAAAATATGAACAAACAGCCCAAAGGTCATCATATCACTTCCAAAGATCATCAAATGTGATTCCAAACATCACTAATAATTCAGCCTATGAATCATCACTTATCCTATGGTTAAAATCAACAGTTTCACATCATAAAATAACCTTCAAATGACATGAATTTCCAGCCTAAATAATAACCATAAATCTGCCCATTTAAGCATATAGGTTAATCCAAACAAATGCTTAACTAGAGACTGAAGCCTAGCCTACCTCAAGTGAGTTTGATTTTTGAAATGGAATGGAGTAAAGGCTATCTTCCTTGGAAAATCCTCTAAGAAATGAGGTCTTGAAAATTTACGTGCACAAATTTTGGAAGCATTCAACCTATTTATACTACTTTAATTGGTTCAGATTTAAGGGTTTTAGTTGGGTTAAAACTAATTTTAGAAGTTAGTTTAGTTAGATTTTAACTAGGTAATCATTTCATTAGGAGATATTTAACCTTAAGCCTTATCTTGACTTTGATTTTTTGGTCAAGATTCTTCTAATTTATTGACTTGGGCAACTGGATATTGTAACATTCTCAGAATTATATTTTTAGATTATATTTATAATTAAATTATGGAGATATAATAATAGTTGGTTACAAAAATATAAAAACTTATTTGAACATACATAAATATTCTAAAAGAATTCACGTGAAACAATCATGGAATAAGCATACCTAAGTAAATAAATAAAAAGAAAAACTGGTAAACCAAAGTCAAAGCAAAGTCAATAAAGTGATTGAGATAAAATTATCAACGTGGAAGCCTAGGGACTTAAGAGTGAAGAAAAATCTTCAGCTCAGTTCCACGTACCCTTAAGCCATAAATGAAGGAATATTTGTCATGATTAACTTAGGATAAATATCTTCAAGGATACTTACCTTGTAACCAAACTAAGTCTAACTGAGTTGAAATTTAATTAATTCACTTACTATCCAACTAAATAAACTAGTATAAATAGCTGCTAAACTTCCAAAATTTTTACACAATTAATTCTAACTACGAAACTCTCTCTCACGACCTGTGAGCTTTTCACTTAGTGCTTTGCTTATCATTTCCTTATTTAGACCGTAGCCTTCTTTATACTTATACTTCTTCTTTCTTTCACGTAAAGACGTACTCCTTTGAAACCATTCAAGAAGAATAACAATGTACTCGGATCCTTACAAAAATCAAACTCACCTGAGGTAGGCTAGGCTTCAATCTCTAATTCAGTATTTGTTTAGATTAACTTATATGCTTAGTTGGCTAGACTTATAGTTTTTATTTAATCTGGAAATCTATGTTTGAAAGTTATTTTATGATGAGAATACGATGATTTTAACCCCAGGATAGGTGAGGATTTATACGTTAAATTATTAGCGTTATGGGTAGTTACACTTGATGATTTTTAGAAGCAATTTAATAATCTATAGGAATTGTTAATATTAACTTTTGGAAGTAGAGGTTGAATGGTATGAAGATCAATGGTTCATATACATAAAGATTAAACTTGAGGTTGAAGTAGTAAGATGGTAAGTGATGATTTCTCTATGTACGAAACTAGCGAAACCCGGACAAACCAGTCAAAATTATTCGTGTTACATTCTTCCCGATTTCCACACACCCCGGCAATCCCGGTTATAAATACTTATGATACCCCCATCAATGATGTATACAACCCGGTCAACCCGGACAAAGCTGTATAAGTTGTAACCATTTCGAGTACATATACCCCGGTCATCCAGGTCACAATTAATGATATTCTATCCAGGATGACCGGGGTATATGTACTCGAAATGGTTATATAAGTCATAACTATCCAGAGTATATGTAAGTCATAACTATATGTTATAAGTTGTAACCATTTCGAGTACATATACCCCTGACCAGCCCGAACACAGCTATATAAGTCATAACTATCCAGAGTATATATATCCCAGCCATCCCGGTCATAACTATATGTTATAACCATCTATATTAAATCACGCCCCGAACATCCTGGATACTTTACCCATATTGTAACCAATCCGAATACACTACCCAAACTGTAACCATCCCGGATCACTCTATCCACGTTATAAGCCCCTAAGTTAAACCTAATCCCGGCTACCTATGACATACCCATCCTGGTTAAACTTACCTCGTCTATCCAGGATAAAATTACTTATGATACACCCCTCCAAGATAAACTCACCTCGGATATCCCGGATACGCTACGCATGTTGTATCCATCCCAAATACATTGTGTGTTTTATAACCATCCTGGCTCCACTTATCCCGGTCATCCCGGATATAAACATCCATGATACAACCATCTAGATTCAACTCATTCCGGCCATCCTGGACATAATTACCTTCCCGGTTAAACTTATCCCAGATATTTCGGTTACAAGCTACACTCAACCCTTGTTACACCTATCCCGGTTACACGTTACACCCAACCCGGTTACCTGGTTAGTGTCCTTCCTTATAGATACCTAGCACTGGTTAGCACGTCCCGGCTATACCAACTCGGCTTCTCGGTCAATCTCCGTCCTGATAGATTCCAGCCTTATGTAATCGATTACAGGAGCATAATAATCGATTAATACAGTCAACACATAATTATTACAATAGACAAGATTTTTTTTATGTATCATTTCGTTAGAATAGTAATATGATTGTATGTTTCAAAATCCAGTACGAGATTTGTGAAACATACTATGATACTACATCTAGTACGAGATGTAGAGACCAGGTGCAAATATATGGCATAAATCATGCATGTTTGCGTAAGACAATCGTGGCGTCTACATCCAATCCGAGGTGTAGCTACATACAGTACAATATATAGAGGCCATGTGCACCCTGGGAAAAATTTATTTCATGCATTCATATAGTTGCATAATTATTTTGTGAGGATTTACTAACGTACTAACGTATTTTTGGTGGTTTAGTTTTGCCTATTGAGAATTTTTATCTCTCACTAGATTTGTTTCATGTTTTCTATATATAGATGGCCTTGGTGATAATCTTTCTTGATGGATCTGGACTGAAGGTGGAACAGAGATGAAGCTATCACGAGATTTTTCCTACTTTATGTTTTAGAATATTAGCAAGTATGGTGGACTTCGTGCTTGTATAGCAAGAAAGAATGTAACAAGGTCTGTGGCTAAGTATAAAAGATATATCAGTTCAAAAACTTCTATCATATATACGTTTTAGAATTTATACTAGTATCCGTTCAGCAAAAATAAAATAGTTATCTAACAATTCTAAAGAATTTAACCTTAATAAAAATATAAATATTTAGAATAATTTTAGGTCGTTACAGATATGCTATGTGGAACTTGGATGGAGATCTTCATATTCTTTGCTAAATCTTCTCCAACTACACACGGTTAAATACACAACAATAGGCAAGTATCATTGTAGCACCAATTTTTTATGTTTTAAGGAAAGATTCCATTCATTAATGACCATGTGGTTATGTGGAAAGTTTTGTATAAATGACCGATTTTGATTGGTTCTAAAATATTTGGCTGAGATCATTCCTTGCACTTAATTCCCTAAGCTTCCACGTGGATGATCTCATAAGATGGTTCAAGAATCTTGGTTTCAACTTTGTCTCATTATCTTTATTGACTTTGCCTTGACTTTGGTTTACCAAATTTTCTTTCTATTAGTTCACTTAGCTATGCCTATTGCACGTGAATCCACTTCTTAATAGTCCAAATTTGAGCTGAAGATTTGATTCCTTCGGCCAAAATTCCAAGAGTTACAAGTTGTGCCCAATCCAAAAGGTCCAAAATGCTAGAAACACCTAACCAGATGGGGGTTCACTCATTGTTTATTCTGTACCAATATACTAGTCCAAAAATTCTCATCTTTTAGTATGTTAAACTAGACTTCCTAAGCTTTCTAAAAAGGTATCACATGACTTATTTGGAGTTATAAAATTCAAGATATAGCATTTTTAATCTAAACTTCGAAAGCTGCCAGCGAATTCAACTTAGGTCACTGACATCTCTTAGTATTTTTGTTATTGCAGGCAGTACACACTCTAGATTTATCTGAAATTTTTATATGTTATAGTTGACATCTATATCTTTAATTCCAAAAAAATACTATCCTACTCTTCTTGTATCCAAATATCATTACACTTCCATAATTCAATCATAAATATAAACTCAAGAGATAATTTTGAGGATGTTACATAAGGATTGTTTCATGCACTATGTGTTGTTTGACTAACGTAAGCTGCTTTATAAAAAGGTAGTGAAATATTTGAATGTTTTAAAAATCGTATATAATATCAATTCTTTGGCTTTTAAACCAAGGATTGTACAGTATTCATTCTGACCATACAATAGAATCAAACATAATGTAAAATTCAGTTAAAAGAAGAATGATCAAAGTAACAAAATAAACCCGATAACAACTGAGTGTGTACAGTACAGTACAGATCCTCTAATCAAAGTGGCATTATAGTGACAACATTATCAAAAAAAATTCTATCCCGCACAATACATTTATCAAAATATCAAAAGAAAACAAAAAAACTAAACATACAGACAATATTCTAGTATCAACACATCTCTAAACAGCACATGCAACAACTAGAGCAGTAAAGTTATTGAAGAAATTAATATTCGGTAAAGCGAAACTATTTCATTCTTTCAAAGCTCAAATTCTTCATTCCTGAGTGCGATCTCGACGACCTATTCTTCCTCCTCATCGAGCACAAAGTACTTCTTCCTTTCAAAAGGCCTAAACATGTAGAACATGATGACATAAAATGCGAGGTTGGAGGCCTCCTCGATTAGATTACTCACCCACTTGTACTTATAAGTGCAATGGTCTTCAACGGAAAGACCACATGTGGGTGAATTACAAGTACCCAATGTAGAATTTCTTGAAGAGGGTCAACCTTGCGAGGTTCCTCGTGGCCTTCCCATAGGTCTTGGAGGTTTCCCAGAATGATTTGATGGACCATACAATAGGGAAAATGATGGCACAACAGTAGATAATGTCAACGAGTAAGAAAACATGGTTCCAAGTAACCAAATCCTTGATGAAAGGCCTCGTTTTGCCAATGATGATGGTGGCCACATTGGCAAGGACTTGTAAAGGGATGACGATCATGAGGACCTTCTTTCCGTGCTCCTGGAGGAAGGGTTTGAGGAAGGACTAACCGGTGTTGATGAGGACAATGACGGTGAAGAGGAGGACGACACAGAAGAACTAGAAGATGTAGAAGAGGACATCCCAGCCATGGGGGGTTTCGATGACCTTGACATACTACTTGTCCTTGATGGCAAAGAGGAGGTTGAGGGCCTTCATAAGGAGGAGTGCCACCATGAGAAGGTGGATCCGGTGGAGGGAGAGCTTGTTGGAGAAGTAGATGTATACCTAGAGGGTGAGGAAGGCAAAGTAGGCAAAGGACAAGAGAAAGTAGAGAGTGGGGAGTTGAGTCTGGCCGGCAGAAAAGTAACTGCAAAACTTGAAGTATATTCCAATCTCAAACTGAAAGGTCGAAGCTGGGGTGCAGGATGGGAAGGAGGGAGAGGTCGAAGCTGTGGAACTTGAAGGGGAGGATTTTGGCGGTGATGGTGGAGCAAAAAAGGGGGGCATGGTGCCAGGAGAGGTGGGTGAGGGTTTTGGAGGAAGTGGGGGTGAGAGTGAAAGTCAGAGAGAGGGTTTGGAGGAAGTGTTCTTGGAAAGTGAGAAGGGATTGAAGGAAGTAAGGGATGGAGGGGAAGCAACAACGATGATTTTTGTAAAAATGTCATAAAATATTGTTTTTATAGTAGTGCTTCTAAGAAGGTTATGTAAAAACTGTTCTTAGAATGACATCCTTCTAAGAAGGTTTTCAAAAAACCGTTGTGGAATGACAACCATTCTAAGATGGTTTTTGCAAAACCATTGTAGAATGATAGTTTCTAAGATGATTTTTGCAAAACCATCATAAATTGGTTGTATTTATTTACAAAAATGTCACTGTGTTTCTTTCTTAGATGGTTTTATCAACCAACGTTAAATCAATGTCTTAAAAACTCATTTTTCAGTAGTGAAAGTAAAATAAAATTTAAAAAATGAATTCGTGGCAAAATGATTTTTTCCTTCAGAAGATGCTTCTTCTCTTTCCATTTTTTATTATATTTTCTAATCGATAATCGACTATCACGAAATCATGAAAAATGGTAAAATGTTCCTACATGTATTGTTTGTCTATTTATAATGAGGATTGTAGTTATAAAAAAAAGTAAATCATTAGCATTAAATGTATATTCATTAACATTTTAAATTAAAACATATATTTGGACATTAATTGTAAATATTTTAATTTAAAACATATATTTGGACATTACATGTAAATATTTTAATCGTAAATATTTTAAATTAAAATTAAACATAAATTGTTGTGTATTTTAAAGGTTAAACATTAATTTGATTCATAAACTGAAATGTAATTTTCTGGAAATTATTACATGAATCCATAGTGGGTGATGACTATGAATATGAGTTGATTTGTAAGTTGTGTTGGGCGTGTAGCCACAACCTAATGTCGGAAATATTAGTAGGTCGAGTAGATGGTCCTAGGGGATAAATAGATGCGCAAATCCACATTGAGGTCAAGGTTGTTGCAAGCCTTGTGTTGTGGTAAGCCACAACCCACGTACGTCTATCCTGACAAAGCCATTAATTTATGTCCACCCTCGATATAGGTGTTTTCTGGAATGGTTGAGGATGGACTAAGTTAAGCATTTTGAATGTACTGGTCGCTCAGCTAGTGAAAATCTCCACGAAGTCGTGTCTCCATATAGTGCATGACTAGGGCATGTTGATTGAGGATATATTGTGACTGTCATAAGGGAATGTATTTTTTGTATGTTCTTGTTTGTTTACTTTTTGTGAATATGATAGTGCATATTTAATATGTTATTTGAAACGTATGTTTGTTATTGTGAACTTACCCTTATGTTGTTACACAGGTGGTTTGTGCATGTGATTGATGATCACGGTTCTTTGTGGGAGTAAACAACAAACTATCAGTGAATCAGATTCTTCACATGAAGGCACATGAGTTCTAATTGCTTCTATATCTACTTTATCTTACATCAACCTAGTTCTAATTTTGGGTAGTATGTAGTTGTGGCCAACTAGTGTAATATTCTGAAATTTCATAACTGAAAATAGATGTTTGATGTATTTCTTGTATTATTTAATTAATTTATTAAAATGTTGTGTGAATTATCCTTGTTCAACTGCTTGGTGTGGATGTTAGGTTATGTGGAGTTTGATTCATCTACATTGGAACTGTGTGATTCCGAGTTTGACCAAAAACCTGTTTCGGTAAAATCCTAATCCCAGATTGGTTAACCGTTGGATCACCTTTAAATGTTAAAGATAGGCTCCTAATCCATGTGTAAACATTGTGACCATTGCGATTAGCAAAATAAGATATAGAGAGTAAGATATCAGCTTTTCACAAAAGTAGTGAAATATTTTAAAACTAAGTTAGCTCTCCTAGGTGAGCAGAATTCGCCCAGGTGAACAGAATTTGCCCGAGCGAGTATAGTTGGCTACAAAAACGTCCAGTAGCATGAAACCACGCATTTTCACTCTTCTTCTTCAAAACAATCACCTAAGTCTCCAATCCTCCTCCTCCACCACCCACGACCACCCATGATTGCCACGAGCCGTTGTTGCTTGTCGTCGGACCACCACACAGAGAGGAACACTTTAATCGAAGTGAAATCTTCAAAACTCAACTCGAGGATTTGATAGAGGATGGAGCCTTCAATCCTCCATTCATGTTTCTTCGAGGTAATCGTGTTTTCTATGCCTTCTCCTAGTTAGTTTGAACCTCTCTTAGTATCTTTTATGACTTGGATACTGTTATTGGATGTTTTTACACTTCCTTTGAAAATGATTCATTGTAAAACTTACCTTTTTATAATATTGATGTCATTTTTGTGACCTTTGTTGAACCCCGGTCACATTGGTGTGATCAGAATTTCAAAATGATATCTTTTTTATGTGGACCTCAAAACACAATTTTAGCCCCTTTTAAATTTGAGTGGGTATTTGACCCCAAACATTAAATTAACCTTATCTTTGAAATCTATACTAAATTATCTTCAATTTGTTATATAGAGCTCTGCGTTTGGACCAAAGTACATGAACTTGAGAGATATCAAAATAACGCTACAAGGAGCTAACAGAGGGATATAGATAGGTGAAGGGAGTTTACTATTTGTTTACAAATTTTCATACCATAGTTGGGGTCAGGGAACCCAATTATGGGGATGTACGCTTGTCCCTGATGTGTGCTGGTTTGCAAGAAAAAATGTATTTTAAACTAATGGGATGTGATATATTTGTTATTGATGAATGAAATTGTGAATGATGTTATTGTTATAATGATTAGATGTTTTGGGAAAAATCTTAATTACAAAGGAGACTCTGCCCAAAATTTTATAATTTATTCTCCTAGTTACTTCTTTATTAAATTTTAAATGGGCATGCGTTTTTTTTGTATATTATAGTTCTCCTCTTTAATTTAGAATTATCCTAAAATACTAGCCTCATGGTATTATTGGTTGTGAATGTATGAGATTTGTGATGTTTAAAGACCTGAGAATGTAAATCCCAGGCATGTGTTATATGTATATATGTGGAATGCAATTGCTTATGATG
>QARZ01041114.1:569604-595135 GCA_013407115.1 Glycine latifolia | reverse complement strand
TTGATAATATTAGAATGAGATTATGTTGATGATTATATTAATATGAGATAATGTTGATGTTGAGGATGACATTGAGATGAGATGATGTTGATGTTGATGATGACATTGTGATGAGATAATGTTGATGTTGACAATATCTTTATTATGAATATATGTTGTGTGTGTACATGGGCGGCGTATTGACCTATTGGATATCCCTTGAGAGGGAAGATGATTGATAATATTAGAATGAGATTATGTTGATGATTATATTAATATGAGATAATGTTGATGTTGAGGATGACATTGAGATGAGATGATGTTGATGTTGATGATGACATTGTGATGAGATAATGTTGATGTTGACAATATCTTTATTATGAATATATGTTGTGTGTGTACATGGGCGGCGTATTGACCTATTGGATATCCCTTGAGAGGGAAGATGATTGGTTTAAGAATTTTAAGCATCCCTGGAGAAGGAAATGGATTGCTTAGAATTTTTAACTATCCATGGTCAATGCATTAATGGTGCCCATATTTCATACTTCATAATTGCATGAAAATAGTATAAATGGTGGCAAAAAATAGTATAAATGGTGGCAACAAGTAGCTATGGTTTTTCATGAGGATAAAAATGCGGGTACTTAGGGGCATTTCACTTGGTTTGGAAATCCCTTGTGACTCAGGTTAATCACCATGGGGGTGGGGGCGAAGGTTGCCTATGCACAACAGGGTGACCTTGACTAGTTACTGACTTACTGCATCGTTTTCCTAAGTGAGACTGTCATGTGGGAATGCTTAGGTTATTTCCTGATGAATGGTACCACATTGCATTTGAGAGTTGAGTCAGATGCATGCATCATTCTAAGCATAATTGATTTAAATTTTGGAAAAAGTTTATGACTAGTTTGTTGAGTGTATGTTGAACTGATTGATTACTACGAATGATTGTAGTTATTATTATTGTTTTCTTGGTAATCATTGTCATTTGGTGCTTGTTGATCTTGTATAATAAACTCAGCCTTGCAATTTTGTACTATGTGGTTGGTACCTGTGATGATCATGAACCTTCGTTCATGGGAGCAGATAAGTAGCAATAGATGATGTTGGAGGGAAATCCTTTTGTTGAAGCCGTCAAGCCAACGTGATAACGTTGGAATTTATTTTGGGAGAGAGTTGTGTTTTGTTATCAACTCTTTCTTAGTTGGTTCCTTGATTGGGCATGTGAATTCTACACTTAGATATATGTAAAAACGGTATTATGATCTAGCATGTGAATGATATATAATGGTTTAAAATTTATATATATGTATTTATTTACGTATTTGTGCATTTTTTTATGAGTGTATTATCGCAAAAAATTTACCCTCATTTTCATAATCAAATTAATAGATTTTTCAATTAAAATTTGAAAATTATACATTTAAAGTAGTGATATCGTAGCGACAAGGCGGGTCATTACAGCTAGTAGGGAGTAAGTAGTAATATGTATCTTTTTTCCTTTGTCGTATGTACTTACTAATGAGTGTTGGATTTAGGGGAAGCTGGAAGAAGATTAAAGCAAGGATGAAGTAATTGGCTTGATGTTTTAGCTTTTTACATGCCCAATCAATTTGAAGGCATTTGTAATTTGTCTAAGTGGTTCAAGTTCATTGCCTTGTGATCCTTGCATTGCATTTGCATTCTCATTAACATACATACATGTTTTTCATCAAAGTATTAAATCCATTCAATGATTTTAAAAGAAGCCAAGTTCTCATAGTTATGTTTTTGGAAAAATGAAAACTTACTGCTTTAATCGATTACACAATGTTTTTAATCGATTAAAGGCTTTGTTCTAAATCTGGAAAAGTCATGAAGAACATATTAATCAATTACAGGCTTCTTGTAATCGATTATATAGTGCAATATGAAAATCATGCATCACTGCTTTAATCGATTACCATGTTATGTAATCAATTATCTTAGTTCTTTAGTCCATATGCATTATTGGTTTAATCGATTACCACAATCTATAATCGATTACACAGGCTTATTTCATATTTTGAGCTTTACTGGTTTAATCGATTACCAGTCTTATGTAATCGATTATCACAACTTATTTCACATACATGATGACTGCTTTAATCGATTACATAACGTATTAATCAATTACCTTGTTCATGAAAAGTTTTCCAGAAAGCTCAAGAACATATTAATCAATTATCTGGTGTTTTAATCGATTACATATGTTAAAATAATCGATTACACTGTCGTTTTAATCGATTATATTTAGTTAAATCAGTTTCCTTTTAGAGCTTTATGGGTCTGCTCTTTATAAATAGACATTCAACGAATTACTCTGAGCATGTGTGACTTACCCAAAGATTTCTAAGCTTTCTAAGATTCCAAGATACTGATTTGTTCTGAGTGAGAAACACATCTCGTGAGATCAAGATTTCTGATTTTTTGAGATGATGAGTTAAAGAAAAAGAGTTTTTCAAGAGTTTTGATTCTGAGCATTGACTTTCATACAACCTGGATTGATTGGTAACTTCATTCATACATTGAAGGATCACAGGTTGTGTCTCTCTTGAATCTTTCTTTAGAATTTTTCTGTGTATTAAAATTCTGCTGTGATATATCAAAGTGATTCTTTCAAGCTTTCTAGAGTAGGGTTCTCTAGGGATAAAGATCTGAGTAGGGTTCTCAGGATCTTTGTGATTTGTTTTCTAATAGTGTTTTAGAATTCAGATTCTTTATCTAGGATTGATAAAGATAATCACTTGTAAATTGCTTGTAAAGGATATTTTGATATAGTGAAAACTCTAACCTAGTGTTAGTTGGAAGACACTGGATATAGCCTCCATGTTAGAGAAGTGAACCAGTATAAAATGCTGAATCTTTTATTCTAATTATGTGTATCTTCCATTGCTTGTATTTGGGTAATCAAAATATTATTAGCAAAGAAAATATTTCTGTCATTGCATGCATAACAAGGTGGATCTTGATTGAAAGAAAAAGTCTGGTTTTACAAAAGGTGATTGAGTGATACGATCCAAGTTTTAATTCCGCCAATTATTTTTAAAGAAAATTTTTAAATATCAATTTTAAACCAATTCACCCCCCCCCCTCTCTTGGTTTATGTGAAGTGTGTTCATTCTGTTTTCAATTGGTATCAAGAGCTGGTTCTTGAAAGTTACTCAAGATCACTTTCTTTTCAAAGAAAATCAATACTACTCAAATAACTTTTAGAAAGGGAGTTTCTCTCAATCATCCTCCAATGTTTGAAGGAGAGCATTTTAGTTTTTGAAAAAATCGTATGCAGATTTTCATTCAATCCAATGATCCCGGTGCATGGAATGCTATTGAAAAAGGTCATATGGTTCCAATGAAAACTGTTGATAATAATTTGATTCCCAAAGAATGGGATGAAATGACAGATGCTGAAAAAAGAGTTGTGCAATATGATTTTAAAGCTAAAAACATGATTACATATGCTCTTTCTTCTGACGAATTCTTTAGAACTGTGAGATGCAGAAGCACAAAAGAAATGTGGGAAATGTTAGAGGTAACTCATGAAGGAACAAATGAAGTAAGGAGATCAAGGAAACATGCCTTGATTCATGAATATGAAATGTTCAAGATGAGCAATACTGAAAACATATGTGATCTGCAAACAAGGTTCACTCTCTTTATAGGATCTTTAATAAAAGAACATTGTATGTTGAGGAATCTGTCCATGTCATATGTGATGAGTCTAACCCCTCCAAGGAGGATTTGGAGTGTGATATTGATGTAGGATAAATGGAAGAATTTCTGCAACTCAATGATCTAAATGAGAAAGAAGAAGAAGAACCAAATGATGAAGTGGAACAGTCAACTCCTTTACAAAAGCACAAGGATTGGAGAACAACTAAAGATCTTTCCCTTGACAACATAATTGGGGAAGTATCCAAGGGAGTTTCTATAAGATCCTCTTTAAGAAATCTTTGTTGTACTATGGCTTTTGTTTCATAGATTGAACCAAAAAGCATTGATCAAGCTTTGCTGGATGAACATTGGTTAATAGCTATGCATGATGAATTAAATCAATTCAAAAGAAATCAAATTTGGGAACTAGTTCCTAGACCCTCTACTCATAAACCAATTGGCACAAAATGGGTTTTTTGAAACAAGCTAGATGAAAGTGGCATCATAGTAAGGAACAAGGCTAGATTGGTTGCTAAAGGATACAACCAAGAGGAAGGCATAGACTATGATGAAACTTATGCTCCAGTTGCTAGATTAGAAGCCATTAGGTTGTTACTTGCTTAATGAACTTTAAATTGTTTCAAATGGATATGAAAAGTTCATTTTTAAATGGCTACATTGAGGAAGAAATATATGTAGATCAACCTCCTAGATTTACTGATTACAAACATCCTAACTATGTTTTCAAATTAAGAAAAGTTGTATATGGTTTGAAACAAACACCAAGATCTTGGTATGAGAGATTGAGCAAATTTCTGCTTGACCAATCTTTCACAAGAGGTGAAGTCAACAAAACCTTGTTCATCAAAAAAAGAGGAAATGATATCTTGTTGGTTCAAATCTATGTGGATGACATTATATTTGGTTCAACTAATCAATAAATGTGCAGAGAATTTTCTGTCTCAATGCAGAGTGAGTTTGAGATGTCAATGATGGGGGAGCTCACATTCTTTCTAGTACTACAAGTCAAGCAATTGAAGAATAGAACTTTCCTTAGTCAAGCTAAGTATTGTCTGGAAATGATCAAGAAGTTTGAAATGGAAAATAGCAAGGATGTTGCAACACCAATGACAACATCTTCCTATCTTGATTCAGATGACAAAGGAAAAAATGATGATGAGTCCAAATACAGGGACATGATTGGATCTTTGCTATACTTAACTGCAAGTAGATCTGACATTATGTTAAGCGTATGCTTGTGTGCTAGATACCAAGCAAATCCCAAAGAGTCTCATCTATCTGCAGTCAAGAGGATCCTCAAATATCTCAAGTCTACACCAAGAGTAGGACTTTGGTATCTAAAAGGTACATCTATCAGCTTAATTGGATATTCTGATTCTGATTTTGCAGGGTGCAAATTGGATAGGAAGAGTACTAGTGGTACATGCCACTTTTTGGGAAGCTCTTTGATTTCTTGGCAATGCAAGAAGCAATCATGTGTTGCCTTATCTACTACTGAAGCTGAATACATTTCTGCTGGAAGCTATTGTGCACAAAGTCTTTGGTTGAAGCAACAACTTCAAGACTTTGGTGTTGAAATACAGGAGATACCCTTGCTGTGTGATAACACGAGTGCCATCAACATATCCAAAAATCCGATCATGCACTAAAGGACCAAACACATTGAGATAAGACATCACTTTATCAAAGATCATATCCAAAAGGGTAACATCAAAATTGAGTTTGTTGAAACTAACAATCAATTAGCTGATATTTTCACAAAACCTTTGGCTATAGATAGATTGTTTACACTTAGAAACATGCTAGGAATTCTTGATGAGTCTAGTGTTTGATAGCATGCTTGTTATGTGCTCATTTACATGATTAATTGGCTTTTCATCTCAAATGATAGAAATTCAAAATTTGTTGCATAATCACTGTTGAATATGATATATTGACTGTTATAATCGATCAAGCATCGTAATAATCGATTATTTGATCCTTAAATGCCTTTTAGAAACAAAATTGAGCTTATGTAATCGATTACCATGTTGGAATAATCGATTATTCTTTGTTTAAAATGACTTCAGAAAGTAAGTTTCACTGGAATAATCGATTATGACATCGAATTAAATTGATTACACAAGAAGAAAAATCTTTTAAAACTTGACATTTCACTGGAATAATCGATTACAACATCGAATTAATCGATTACTCAAGTAGAAAAATCTTTGAAAGCATGAAACTTCACTGGATTAATTGATTACATAGTATCGTAATCGATTACACTTCATCTTCCTGAACAAAAAAATTTCGTTGGTTTAATCAATTATACTTCGTGTTAATGGATTACAGCCCTTTGCAGAAACCATTTTTGCTTATGAATTAATCGATTACAAGCTTATGTAATCGATTATTCATGGAGTTACTGCAAAATCTGCAAGATTTCTTGGAAATTTAAACTGCCCAACTGCCACCAAATTCAAAATTTGAAACTTTTGAGCTTTTATGTTAGTGGGTAAATTCGAAACTGCAGTTACACTTTCAAATTTTGGAGTCCAAAATTTCTATAAATACAACCTTAGTGGAAGAAATCAATCACACCATTCTCTTCTTCTATCTTAAGCCTAGTTGTGTTTTTCTCTTCTTCTGAGTTTAGATACCATGCCCATTTAGTTTCTATTCCTATAATCATTATGTCTACCCTTAAGAGATCAAAAACCTCTAAGAGAAAGAGTGTTGAAACCTCTCTTGTGGATAGGTTAGATCATTGATTTCCTAGTGAGCGTGAGAAAATGAATTACCTACAGTTTAATGCCACAAAACACATTTGTCCACCCAAACATCTTGACCTTGCATGGTTTGCTAAGGAAGGTTTTCAATTCCCTGCTATGATTGAAGACTAGGGATTGAAGAAACTTGTTGAGTTGAAAGGTACATTTTACCCTGAATTAGTAAAAGTGTTTTAGACCTGTGCTACAACATCTATGGATGGGACTATCCTATCTCAAGTTAATGGGGTGGCCATGGAAATCACTCCTGAAGTTTGGCAAGAAGTGGCTGGCATTTCCTTTGAAGGTGAAAGGAAATTTGAGGAGGAGGCTGAGGGCTACAATAGGGTGGAGACCTATAGAGGGATGCGTTCTGACCCTCAAATGAGGCTGAAGCTAAGGCTTAGCACTGGTCCTATGACTCATGAAGATAGACTTCTTCATTATATAATCACTTACATCTTGACTCCTAGGTCCACAAATCATGCCCAAGCCACAAATGATGACATACAGCTTGTGTATGGTATGAAGAACTCCATTCAAATGAACAGGATCCTCATCATTGAGGAAACTATGCTGAAAGCTAAGAGATTTGTTAATTATCCATTTCCTTATCCTGTTCTAGTATCCAGATTCATTGATTACTTCAATATAGATGTTTCTAATGAGATTGTTGACAACACTAACTCCAGCAATAGTCTCATCAAAGAGAATCATCTTAACAAGCTTGGGATGGTCAAGACCCCTTATGGATGGCAGATGGCTGGACAACAAATCCCTCCTGCTGGTGCTAAAGAAGAAGGTGATGAAGAAGAAGCTAAAAGGCCCTACACAACCATCTTACAGCCCTTTTGAATCCCTCATGATTCCAAAAATGGATGCTTTATTGTCTCTACACCATGAGCATAGGGCTAAGACTAACTCATCCATGGAAGAGATGAAATCTAGACTTGAAAAAAGCTTGTTCTTGATGACTTTGATAAACTAGCTTAGGTTGCTTATGTTTTCTTTCCAGTTTCTGATTATGTTTTGCTTTCCTTAATGTTTTTCTATTTTAAGTTTAAATTGATTAATGTACTACATGTTCATTTCCATTAATACAAGTTTTGTTCTCTCCTTTTTGTAGTCTCCTTGTTTATACTATGAACATTTTTTTGTCTTTGATAAGCCAAATAGGGGGAGAAATAAATGTAGGGGGAGAAATATTTTTGAGTTTAATGGGAAGAAATAATTGTGCATGTATGCTCTATTTTTATGCTCTATTTTTTTTTGTAAAAATCTATCCAAGTCAGAGGGAGCAAATTTAAAGAATGACTTATGCTTATGCAAACAATATACTTGACACTTGCACTTGGCAAAAAGACTGATTTAGTTTCAGGATTATCAAGTATGAATCTCCTATCATCTATCTCTCAAAAGCAATTAAAAGCTTAACAAATGGACAATTGATATTTGGCATGCTCAAAGCCAAAAAAGGGGAGATTGTTGGATTTGGGGAAGTTGCAAGAAGATTAAAGCAAGGATGAAGTAATTGGCTTGATGTTTTAGCTTTTTACATGCCCAATCAATGTGAAGGCATTTGTAATTTGTCTAAGTGGTTTAAGTTCATTGCCTTGTGATCCTTGCATTGTATTTGCATTCTCATTAACATACATACATGTTTTTCATCAAAGTATTAAAGCCATTCAATGATTTTAAAAGAAGCTAAGTTCTCATGGTTATGTTTTTGGAAAAATGAAAACTTACTGATAAAAAGGCTTTGTTCTAAATTTGGAAAAGCCATGAATAACATATTAATCGATTACAGGCTTTTTGTAATCGATTACGTAGTGCAATATGAAAATCATGCATCACTGCTTTAATCGATTACTATGTTATGGAATCGATTATCTTAGTTCTTTAATCCATATGCATTACTGGTTTAATCGATTACCACAATCAGTAATCGATTACACAGGCTTATTTCATATTTTGAGCTTTACTGGTTTAATCGATTACCAGTCTTATGTAATCGATTATCACAACTTATTTCACATACATGATGACTGCTTTAATCAATTACATCACATATTAATCGATTATCTTGTTCATGAAAATTTTTCCAGAAAGCTCAAGAACATATTAATCGATTATCTGGTGTTTTAATCGATTAGAGGCATTTTAATCGATTATCTGGTGTTTTAATCGATTACATATGTTAAAATAATCGATTACACTATCATTTTAATCGATTATATTTAGTTAAATCAGTTTCTTTTTAGAGCTTTGTGAGTCTGCACTTTATAAATAGACATTGAACAAATTACTCTTAGCATGTGTGACTTATCCAAAGATTTCTAAGCTTTCTAAGAGTCCAAGATACTGATTTGTTCTGAGTGAGAAACACATCTTGTGAGATCAAGATTTCTGTTTTTTTGAGATGATGAGTTAAAGAAAAAGAGTTTTTCAAGAGTTTTGATTCTGAGCATTGACTTTCATACAACCTGGATTGATTGGTAACTTCATTCATTCATTCATACATTGAAGGATCACAGGTTGTGTCTCTCTTGAATCTTTCTTTAGAATTTTTTGTGTATTAAATTTATGCTGTGATATATCAAAGTGATTCTTTCAAGCTTTCTAGAGTAGAGTTCTCTAGGGATAAAGACCTGAGTAGGGTTCTTAGGATCTTTGTGATTTGTTTTCTAATAATGTTTTAGAATTCAGATTCTTTATCTAGGGTTGATAAAGATAATCACTTGTAAATTATTTGTAAAGTATATTTTGATAGTGAAAACTCTAACCTAGTGTTAGTTGGAAGACACTGGATGTAGCCTCCATGTTAGAGAGGTGAACCAATATAAATTGCTGAGTCTTTTATTCTAATTATGTGTATCTTCCATTGCCTGTATTTGGGTAATCAAAATATTATTAGCAAAGAAAATATTTCTGTCATTGCATGCATAACAAGGTGGATCTTGATTGAAAGAAAAAGTCTGGTTTTACAAAAGGTGATTGAGTGATATGATCCAAGTTTTAATTCCCCAAATTGGTTTTAAAGAAAACTTTTAAATATCAGTTTTAAACCAATTCACCCCCCTCCCTCTTGGTTTATTTGAAGTGTGTTCATTGTGTTTTGAATGAGTACATTGTGTTGGTACACATATCACTCATTGTTTGATTTCATTAATGTGTTTGGTATAAGGATTGTAGTTCCATAAGGCATAGTAGTTATATTTTGTTGGTTATGTTATCCATGTGTGTGATTTAGTTTATGATTTTCTTGCTTTGAATCTTTAAGTTGAAAATAATTATTGTTGACAAATATTTTTGAGAAAGATAAAAATGAAAAAAAATTACATGTGGTTTTAGGCAAATAAGATTATACAAATTTTCAACAATATAGTAGTTAAATTGTCATGTGGTGAAGGGTTGTTACAAAAGTTGTGTCTTATGCGTACTCAAATGAAAAACATTGTGTCTAAAGTTTCAAATGGAGGAAGACACATCTTAAGATCTAATGCAATATTTAAGAGCTCATTTAAGACTTTATTTAATACTCTATGTCTGAGATTCATTTTGCAAGAAAATGTCTTATAAACATTCTCCTAGGATCTGTCAAAATACTAAGAAGCATAAAAGAATTTCCAACCCTCTCAAGTTTAAACATTATCAAAAGACGTGCCCTGCTATGACAGACTTGCTCTAACAAAAAGCACACGGTTTTTTGTTGAAGTATGTTTTAAGAAAACCAAAGAGAGTGGTTTCTCAGCATGTAGAGGACATGCATTTAATGCAAGTAAAGAAATCTATCTGATTAGAGACAATAGACATCTATTGAAGAAGGCATATAAATACAAGAAGCTTTGAAAAATTGAGGTCAACAAACCTATACGCAAAGATTTGAAATCTCTTGTTCTCTGGTGAAGCTCTTTCTATAAATTTTGAAAAAGTTTTAAGGCTCTCAAAACACTTTGATTATCTTGAGAGTATAAACTAAGTGCTTAGATTTTACATTCATCTGTAAGACAATTAAGAACGAGCAAACATACAACAAATCTTTTTATTTGTATCAGAACCAATAGTGGCTTAGTTGAACAAAGAATACTAGGTTCTAAAGCTTGGTGATAAGCTTTAAGCTTGGTGATAAGCTTTGTCTATAAGAGCTAAAAGTGGAAGTGAATTATATTTGTAACTTGTTGAAGTTAGTGAAACTTGATGGTTTGCCAAGAATTGACATAGTCTTCGTGGAAGACACAAACTATAACGACCCGCCTCATCGCTACGACATTACTAACTTTAGATCATGCAATTTCAATTTTTAATGAAAACTCCATTAATTTGATTATGACAATGGAAGTAAATTTTTTGCACTAATACAATTATCATACACAATACAAGTACATAATTGAATACACATGTATGTATATATATATATATATCAGTACATATCATTCACATGTCAAAACTTAATTTGGTTTAACATGTATTTACACCTAAAATCTTGACATGACCAACAAACAGAATCGAGGGACTGTAACACCCCAAAAATTCCATAACTATAGTTCAATAGATATTTATGGAAGTCTTAAGTTAGGAAAGATTTAATTATGTGGATGAAATATCAATTAGAGACATTACGAAAATGTTTGGGGAAAAATAACCATATTGCCCTTACCGTAAATTTGAAATGACAAAAATGCCCTTGAGGGTAAAAGGACGATAATGCCCTTGGATATTTTTAAGAATTACAAAAGTGCCCT
Source organism: Glycine latifolia (assembly GCA_013407115.1). Lineage (NCBI taxonomy): Eukaryota > Viridiplantae > Streptophyta > Magnoliopsida > Fabales > Fabaceae > Glycine > Glycine latifolia. The sequence continues at coordinate 583,968 of QARZ01041114.1, read as the reverse complement.
AGATATTTTAGAAAGATATTTTAAGTTGAAAACTTACATAAATGCCCTTGGATATTTTGAAAATGACAAGAATACCCTTAGATATTTTGAATAGATATTTCTATGATGGAAATGACAATTATGCCCTAGGATGAAGGATGAATTTACCATAATGCCTTCAGGCCAAAAATGATCAGATATTCTTAGGGATTTTGTGAAAACCTGATGGAAATACAGAGATGGAAATACCGAATACTCTTAGATAACAGATTATCAAAATAGTTGTGACAGAAAACCATAAGTGAAATTAGATTTTTCTTAAGCATCCAATGGTATAAAAGGCAGAAAAACTTATGTTCCCACCCTTAGGTGTGAATAGCACATAAAGAAACATGTAGAAGGGAAGAGAATATTCATGAAAACCACTTATAAAAGTAAGCCATGTGATGAAGACATGTGTTAGGACACTTGTAAGGCACATGATGAAGATTTTTACTCTAGCATTTAAGTGAAACTTGGAAAATAATGGTGAAGCTTCAGGATTTTGCCAACTCAAAGGGACATTTGAAAGGAAATTAAGAGAAGGCTTCATGAATTGGACAAGTGTCAAGACACCTGTATGGTGTAGATTTAGTTTAAGTAGATTTTTCTTAAAAAGCAAAAATCTTATATTGTCTCCTTTGAACATGTGGACAGTTCTAGACATTATTTCAACAATCTCAACGGTCAAAAAATACATATGTGAGATAGGAGTATACCTTTAAAATTTTAAGGAGATCCAACGGTTAACGAATCCAGAATCAATATTTTACCAAAATGGGTTTTGGGGAAAATTCAAGAATGAAGAAAAGCACAAAATTTCCTTAAAACTTGGCTACTCCACGTGAAGAAGAGGAAATTGGTGAGGAGTGCTCTCCAAGCCAAGCTATGGCACGTGTACTATCAAGAAGAATGAAGAAATCTTGAGAAAATTCAAGAAAAAGGGCACTTGGATGGTGGAAAAGCTAGGATACATGCCATTGGTCCATTTGTAAAGTAAGGTAATAATGAACTAAGAAGATTTTTGTAGCAAAACCCTATATAAAGGATGAAGTGGACCAAAATTGGTGGCTGCCCAAGGGGAAGCTAACGTGCAAAAATCCATTCGAAAACACTTCCATTCCATCACTTTTCAATTCACCTTTTACCTAAAGCAAAACAAAGGCCTACATCCTTACTTCCTCACGTGAAGGGCTAGGGAATACTAGGAGCAAGGCTGTCCAAAATTTTAAAGAAAGCAAGGTATGGGGAAGTTTATGTTAAATATAGTTTAAGTATTGCTTATTTAAGGTGTTTCTTCTATTTCTATAAAGCTTGCCCACCATGTGTTTGATACATTGTTTCAAAGAAATGAAATATGTTTAAGGGTTGCTTGTTGGAATAAGTGTTTGAATCCTTGTGAAGTATGATTTATATACAAGAAGTTGTTGGATTTGGATTATATTTGTATGCTTGAGTGCTTTTATACAGTTTTATGTGATTGTTGGAAGAAGGTATATATGTTGTTTAATAAGCGTATTCCATGAGTTTGCAAATATATTGAACTTTGACGCATATGAGATATAAAGTGAGGAGTAATATTAAAGAGAAAATATGAGATAAAAGAGAATCATTCATGCATGCATATACCTGGCGGGGGTTAAACCGTGTGATTTACCTCAAGAGGAGGTGTGTCAGATAGCTTAACTGAGTCCATGCGTTCAGAAAAGAGGAATCTGAGCTAGGGGGTAGTTGAGACAGTGAGGACCACACCACCATGATGATCACATGGATGGAGGTGACCTTCCTATCGCGACACTGGGCTACCCTGACTGAATGGATAAGTTCGTACCACTGAGAGAGGGTGAGGCTATCTTGACTATGGTACCAATTGATGAGAATTTGAGAGAATCATGCATCATATAAAGAAGATGAGCATGCATTACATGATGAGGATGTTGTATGATTATCTGTATGCTGTATATATTGTGTGACTTGAACTATGTTTATTATAAACTTACCCTCTGTGGTTGACACCTGCGATGACCTCAATTTATTTGGGCGAGCAGAGGAACAGTAAAAACATAGCAAGCATATGGATTTTGTGGAAGATGTTGGAAAACTATTTTGGTGCAGATATTTTGTAATAATTATGATATTTGTTTTGGTGATATGTATTATGTAATAGAACTAAGAAACAGTCTGTATTTTATTAGTTTGGACTGTATTATGGATTGAATTTAATTATTATGGACTTCGAACGAACACGATTACAATATTGATGATTAGTACCTTTCGTATGAATTATTCTAAGCAAGAAGAAAAGAATTTTTCGTGAAATTTATAACTAAGATAATTCGAAAAGCAAAGGGAAAAGAAATTTTCATTCAAAATTAATAAAATACAAGATAGTAAAACGAGGCGTTACAGGGACTAACTAAGAAAGAGTTGATCTACAAAAAACAACTCTTTTCCAAAAAGAATTGCAACATCATCACGTTGGCTTGGTGACTCCAACCAAAAAGAATCTCCCTCCAGAGTCACTTAATGCTGCTCATCTGCTCACACGAACGAAAGTTCGCGATCATCAGAGGTACTAACCACACGATACAACAAAAGCAAGGGTGAGTGTATTATATACAACCAACAAGCATCAGGTAACAACAATTGGAAAGGAAACAACATTAACAACCACAATCATTACCAACATTCCATCAGTTCAATACACACTTGACAAAACAATCATCCAATTCATTTCATAGCTCAAACAATCATGCTCAGAATGATGCATACTCCTGATTTCACTCTCACCATGCAATGTGGTACCATATCCAGGGAAATAGCCTCTCACAGGAAAATGATTCACTGCCTATCAGGGCCACCATGTATGGAAGGAACCCGGATAAGGAAGGAAAGAGCGACTGGGTAGCGATCTCGGTTGAGCTCGTACATTCCTTTCTTTAAGTAATCGGGTAGAGATCTCATATATGTTACCGAGTTGTTATCTCGGTAGACCTCGGATGTGTTACCGACTTGTGATTTCGGATGAGCTCGTATTGTGTTTTTTTTGAACAATCAGGTAGTTATCTCGGTTGAGCTCGGATGAGCTCGGAGGAGCTCATTTTTGGTTGACTTGTAAGAGCTATCGGGTAGAGAGATCGGAAGAGCTCAGAACCCCTTTTGATAGAGTTACTGGGTTAATGATCCCGTAAGAGGTCGGAAGGAACCTTGGACTTGTGAAGTACCAAGGTAGGAACCCGGATGAGGACGAAAGAATTCGGGAGGAAACTTGGACGTTATGTAGTACCAAGGACGGGTTCTTATGCAATCGATTATATAAGCATTTGTAATCGATTAAATCGAGCAGTACTTGCTTGATACTATCTATATGTATATATAAACCCAACTTGGCAGCGTTAGTAATATGAAGAGAACTGATATGCGCCTAGCATATAAGGTTTTCCTGAGCTTTTTAGAGCAAGAATTGAGCATTAAACTTGGATAATTACCCTCTTTGTGCATGATTTGAGCTAATGTGATGAATTGCCAGGATATCAATCAAAGGTGCCAAGATTGAGCAGAAATCAGAAGGAAAGAACCAAGCTTGGAAGAATACTCTGGCGTCATCAGCGCCAGATTGGCGCCATCAGCGCCAAATACTCTGGAAGTCAGCGCCATCCGCGCCACCACCGCGCCAAAGGCGCCATCATTTCTGGAACCTGGCGCCATCAGCGCCAGAGTGGCGCCAAGAGTGCCAAACCCTCTGTAATGCCACGCCAAGAGCGCCAGGGCCACGCTGGGAGCGCCAGTTCTTCTGGATGTTGGCGCCAGGAGTGCCAGTCTCGCGCCAAGGGCGCCACAGCTCGACAGAAGCAGAATATTAAGGGTAAAATAGGGACTTCACAAGCTAGGTTATAAATACCCAATCCTCAGCATTTAAGGCACGATTTCTTGGAGGGAAATAGCACAAAATAGGTTTTAGAAAGCTTGGGTGCCTTTGCTAGGGTCCAAGGAAGTTGGAGGTTCAAGTGGAGGATTCTCCATCTTCTTTTTCCTTGCTTCAGCTAGGTATGCTACTTTATTTTGTAACACAGCCACCCATTATGAGGTTGGGCTAGTTCCATATTGTAGTTAGGGCCAAGCACTGAATGTAACCTCTTTTGGATTGTATTGGATGCTATTCTTCATTTATATCAAGTTATTTCACTTTACTTTGATTCTTGCATGTTTCTATCTCTCTGGAACTGATCACTCTAGTTAGGTACTAAGAGCTGGGGTTTACGGCCTTATGCTTGGACTTGGGTAAAGTGACAAGTCTTACATTAACTAGGGATAGGAGTGTACGCTTGCAACCATTTAATGCATCATTTAATGCTTGACCTAACTAATATCACTAAGGAATTAGGGTATTAAAGTGGGTTAAAGGGTTGAGATCACTACGGGAGTAGGGCTTAGCTATTAGTGTATGAAGATGCATGTTTGAGTGACTTGAGATAGATGAATGTAGTAGACAATACATGTAAGAAGGTAGGAAGCATTTAGTGTGGGTTGCCCTAGCTACATTACTTCGAATATCGTTATAATCCTATTTACTTGTTGATAATAGTTCATGCTCATAATTAGGTTTAATTTCATTATTACACACACACAACAACAACTTCTCGTAAATATTTGTTATCCAACCTATTGATATTAATTATAATTTAATCGGTCAAACAATCCTCGTGGGAACGATATCTTTTTTATCACTTTATTACTTGGAACGATCGGTATACTTGCCGAACGCGCAACAAGAACCCGGCAGCATCAGTAGGTGTTAGAGAACCGGTAGTTACACATAACATGTATGAGGTATAACACATTGGCTTGCCTAACAGTAGACCCAACCCGGCAGCCAAATATCTCTACTTATTCACTTTATACGAGTGACACGTGTGGACTCCCTGATTGTTGATTTGATGTGGGAAGACCCTCATATTAAGATACGACGTGTGTCAACTTTCAGGCTATTTAAGATGAGCATGAGTGGGATATTTCAGTAGTAACCTAATTCCCACCACCTCTGCTAAAACACTTTCTCTCTCATATTCTATTTTCTCCATTGTTAAGTGAGAAAAGCTTCATAGCTACCTTTTCCTTGACCTAAACACCTTCACATCCAACATAGGGATTGAAGAGAATCACCATACAAACTAGTTTCCAACCTTTGTTCGTTGGGAAAACCATCAGACAAGGAGATTATTTCTCCAAAGGAAGTTTACAATTTCAACCTTTAAGAGTTAGAAGACACTTTAAGGACATCCAAGCTTTGAGAAGTTGTCCACAAGCCTTCCTTGACGTTTTTAAGGTAAGACACGTAAGTTTTACCGTTTCCTTTAAGTTTGGATTGAAGAGGAAAAATGACCCATATGAGTTAGGATTGGTTTTGGGTGATATTTCTTTGGAAAAGTATACTTAGGAGGTTGTTGTGATGAAGGTTCAACCTTGAAAGCTAACTTTTCTGGGTTTTGGGAATTTTGTTTTGCCCAGATAGATCTTTGTGGGGTTTACAAGTCACTGGTTGGATGTATATGGTTGAGGTCTGGAAAAGAACCGGGTTCTTTTCATGAAACGGTTGATATCTCGCTTGTCTGATGTAGGGAGTGATAAAGAAGATATCGGTGGTTGTGAACACAAGGCTGAGAAAATCGGTGTGGTGATCAGAGAAGGTAAGCTCTCTGTTCTTGGGGAGTTTGTATTCCTTGATTGTGTTCCACCATACTATAACGACCTAAAAATTATGCTAGATATTATTAATATTATTATTATTAGGATTAAATTTTTAGGAAACGTATATTATTATTAATTCTAAAATGTATAACTTACAAAAGATTTGAAACTAATATATTATACGTAGCCACAGTCCTTGTTACAAAAGTCAATATTAAACAAGTACAAGCTTTTCCAAACAAAATTCTACTTCATTTTTTCTTCATTTCCACACCATCACCGACTCAGGTCATCAAGGAAATTGACCACTGTTGCCATAAAAAAAATGAAACAAATCTAGTGAGAAATAAAAATTTCTCAGTAGGCAAGGCTAAACCACCGAACACGTTAGTACGTTAGTAAATCATTAATATATTCAAACAAATCCATAAAATAAATATGAAAACTATATGAATGCATAAAATGAACTATCCCAGGGTGCAAATGGCTTCTACATATCGTACTGTATGTAGCTACACCTCGTACTGGATGTAGACGCTGCGGTCGTCTTACGCAAACATGCATGAATTTTGCCATATATCTGCACCTGGGCACTACATATCGTACTGTATGTAGTATCAGATTCAGTTTCACAAAATCTCGTACTGGACTTGGAAACATGAATCAACCTATCATCACATTAACATCCATCCATAATAAAATCCATAAGCAAATACATACTGCCTTATGGAAAGATATTTACATAATAACATCACGCGTACCAAAAGTATGGTTAGGTTACCATACCTTATTCAAGCAAAATCATACCAACTTAGGCATGAAAATTGATTATCCTCAAGCTACAGACAAATCATGTTAGTATTCTAACTAATAAACCACAATATATCTTCCAAATAATTTCTAATTCCTTTAAACTTTCACAAGAAAAGATCATAACCTAGCATGCATCTTAATCTCCTTTCACCTACCACCTTACTACTTTATCCTCAAAATTGAATCACTCTAGTATTTGAACCATTTAACTACACACCATTCAACCTCTACTTCTAAAAATTAATACAAAATAGTCCCATAATAAAAATATGAACAAGCGATCCAAATATCATCAAAGTCACTTCCAAAGATCGCTAAATATACTTCCAAACATCACTAATATTTCAACCTTTAAATCATCACTTATCCTATGATTTAAATCAACATTTTCACATCCTAAAATAGACTTCAAATGACATAAATTTACAGCCTAAATAATAGCCATAAATCTGTACATATAAGCATATAAATCAGTCCAAATAAATTCTTAACTAAAGATTAAAGCCTAGCCTACCTCAAGTGAGATTGAGTCTTGAAAATGGAATGGAATAATGGCTGCCTTCTTTGGGAAATCCTTTAAGAAATGAAGCCTTGATATCCTTCTACTAAACTTATCAAACTCTTCCTAAGGTTGCTTGCCTTACACGTGATTTCTTCAAGGTGGTGGGGTTTTTTTCTTACTTGATTTAAGCTTTAAAAGGGAAGGATGAAAGTGAAATGAAGGTGATGTGAGGGAGAGAGCTTCACGTGAAGTATGTAGGGGAAAGTCTTGAAAAATGGCTTGCACTTAAGGTCCCCGCCTCCCTCCCTTTATATAGTGTTTAGAAAATGATATAATATTCAAGGACATTTTTGCCCTTCCTAACTTAATTACCTTCATTTAGTTCCATCCTAACTTAATTACTTCTCATTCCTTTAGATTCTAACTAAGTTCATTATGATTCCTTTACTTTATAAGAAAAAATCTTCTAAGTTCATCATGTACCTTACAAGTGTCCTAACACTTGTCTTCATCGTAAAGCTTGCCTTTACAAGTGTCCCACTTACTTTGCATGGCCTTTACAAGTGTCCCACTTACTTGGCATGACCTTTACAAGTGTCCCACCACTTGTCCCATTCATGAAGTTTCTCCTATTTTCTCCATGTTTCACATGAATACTAGAGGAAGGGAGAAAAATCTTTGCTTCATTTCATGTTACCTTGTATCCATATCATTCAAGGCATGACACCTTTCTTCCAAGTGTCCTTTTTCTTGGCATGTTCATGAAGCTTCTCTCATTTTCTACCTAATTCACGTGATTAACCAAAGCCAAAGGGAAAGGAAGACAAATTTTACTTCCTTTTATACTATTTTATGTACACATGTCATTTTTGATGATGAAGAGAAATCTAATCCCAATATGGCTTCATACATGGCATTTTCTAGTAGGAAGTCAAGTTTGATTTGAACTCTTCTACCTAAAGATAATATTGAATAATAACATTCTAGAGTTTTTCAGAAAATGACTTCAATTTCAATAAACATCATACATGGCATTTTTGTAATTCAGACTTTTCTTACAGGACTATTCTTATCTTAATTCTGATTGGTCCATACTACTTTTGTCAATCAAAATTACTAAACCATTTTATTAAATAAGTCTATTCATCCTACAATTAAGAGAAAATCCCATAGTTTTTATTTATCATTTTTCCATATTTTTCTCCTACTTGAATTCTCATGAATAAAGTTTCAAAGTCATCACCATATAAAATTCATAGAAATTCTATTTTGAGGCTTTCTGTCACAAAGTATTTTGATAATCTGCCATTTAAGAGTACTCTATACTTCCATCAAGTTTTCAAAAAATCTCTAAGGGTATCTTGGTATTTTTGGCTTGAAGGGTATTATGGTAATTTGTCATTCACCCTAGGGCTATAATTGTCATTTCCAAAATCTCTAAGGGTATTTTTGTAATTTCCACTTTAACCAAAAATATCCAAGTATTATCACACTTCCACAATTCAATTATAATTATAAATTCAAGATATAATTTTGAGGATGTTACACATACTCCTGGGGAGATATGGTTATTGTATGATACAATGCGTGTATTTCAATTGTGTGTTACTGCTTTTTGATTGAAATGATTTGCACGATGATGTTTGTTTTGTGGTTGAGGAAGCCCTCTGGCCAGGGAAGCGAACCATATATGAGAGTATAAGACTCATCTGGGATGAGCTTCTCGACAATTCATATACCTCCGAGTGCATGAGATGTGCACTGGTGAATGTGTATATCTGTGCACGGGTACAGGTGTTGTGCGCGGGAAGATATACATTTATGCATATAATGTGCACTGGTTGGCTAAATTGTATATCTGTGCACGGGAAAATATGCATTTGTGCATGTGATGTGCACTGGTTGGCTAAATTGCATATCTGTGTTGGAATGGCACATTAGTGTGATTATGTACATGTGATGTTTATAAAAGGTCGGGATGGCTATACTGTTGTTTTATAAAAGGCCGGGATGGCTATACTGTTGTTTTATTAAAAGGCCGGGTTGGCTATGTTATAAGTAATGCATATTTAAATGCTATGTACTATGGAAGTGAACCAGGGGGAGAAAAGTCTCCAAGAACCCTGAGTTTACTAAAATTGTATCTCACCCCAGTTGGGGATTATATTTTATTACAGGTAATAGCCAGGGAGCTGAGGACGAGTTCCAGGGTAAGAGACTCGAGTAGAGGTCGTTTGGTGGATCTCGATTGAGAGGCCGAGTAGGCCGAGACCGGGTTGACTGTGAATCGAGGATCTCGGACAAGAGGCTAAGGCCGGTTTCAAGGGTGTGGACAAAGAAGGCGATCTTTTGTGAGCCTGTTGGCTCAATTTTATTGTATATTTTGAAACCCGGTATGGGTTTGTACTGTATGTACATTGTGTATCTGTACCCGGGTGCTGGGTTGTATATATAAAAAAAATTCCATACATAATGTTTTGTTGATATTGTATGACGTAGAATGACGTATTAATTATTTTATTGCTTCCATGTTTACTTAATTACGTTAGGTAATTGTTGCGCTTAAGACCATAATATAATATTAATGAACCAGATGCATACGGGGTCGTTACACTTAGTACCTGTGCCTACAGAAACCCACAGTACGGACATGCCTTCATTCTATTTCCATCAAATGCAATATGAAGTATGAAACATGGGCATCATCAATGCATAACCATGACCAGGAACAAATCCTTCCCTGCAAGGATGATCAGTCATGCACCCCCATGTACATACATAGCACACCAATGTGGGCTCACCGATGCACTAACCGTGACTAGGAACAAATCCTTCCCCTCAAGGATAACCAACCGATCATTGCACCCCACGTGTACATACACAGCATACAATCATGGACACTATCAATGCATGACCCGGCTAGGAACAAATCTTTCCCCGCAAGGATAACCAGTCATACACCCCCCATGGATATCCATGTATATCCACATCACACAATGACATTGTTCAATCAACATTATCTCTCATCAATGTCATTATCAACCTCAACATCATATCATCTCAATATCATCATCATGCATATCAACATCATCTCATTTCAACATCATCAACCACATCAACATTATCTCATTTGAACATCGTCAACCACATCATCATTATCTCATTTAAACGTCACCAACCACATCAATAACATCTCAATTTCAACAACATCAATATCATTTCATTCATTCATAATTCATCATACCACAAGACTGATATTTTTAGAAAAATTATAAATTAAAGAGGACTAAAATATATAAAACACACTCTTATGCCCATTTAAAAATTTATAAATATTAAATAGAACACACATTATAAAATTTTGGGCAGTGTCTCCTCTTTAATTAAGACTTTTTCCAAAATTCCAATCATTACAACAACAACATCATTCATAGTTTTATCCATTAACAAGTCAATTCATTGTATCCCATTAGTTAAAAACACAGTTTTTCTTGAAAACCAGCACATAGCAGAGACAAGCAGTTTCTTCATAGTTGGACTCCCTGGCCCCCAACTATGGTACCAAAACTTTAACAAAATAATAAACTCCCTTTACCTAACTAGGAGTTCTTGTAACACCCTGAAATTTTGATAACTAAAAGTATATGTTTTATGTATTTGTTGTGTTATTTGATTGTTTGATAAGCTTGGGTTAGTTGATTTGTTGTGCATATCAACCTTGTGAAATTGATTTATATGAATGTTAAGCTATGTCAACTTTGTTTGATTTATGGTTGAGGTGATAGTGATAGTTTGGCTCATAAACGGCTTCAGTAAAACTATCATTATGGATTCGTTAACAGTTGGATCATATTCAAATTTTAACAGTGTCTTTCCAGCATATCTCTTCATCTTTGGACCGTTGGGATCTTCAAGATAACGATTTTTAAATGTCTCGCTAAGCGAGTAAATGTCACGCTGGGCCCAATTCCAAAATTTCCTGACAGAGAGGAAATTGCGCTGAGCGAGACTTGCATGCACGCTGAACGAGCAAGTGCGCGCTAAGCAAGATTGTCGGGTTATAAATACACCCAACAACGTGCATAACGCATTTTTCGTGATTTTCTCTCCTTTTCTCTCTCTAAACTCACCCAAAACCCTAAAACCACCCCTTCCACCACCCTAGACCACCATCAACCACCACGGGCCGCCGTAGCTTGCCACGGAACCACGACATGAAGAAGAACCTTGTAATCAGAGCGGAATCTTCGAATTTTCTCTCAATGTTTTGGTGGAGGAAAAAGCTTTTAAATCCTTCTTTCTCGGTTTCCTTGAGGTAATCTTAGTTCCCTTTGTCTTCTTCTAGTTAGTTTAAGCTCCTCTTAGTGTCTTTTGAGTTTTGGGTACCTTTGTTGGGAGTTTCACATATCCTTTGAAAACCCTTTGAAAATGAGATGTTGTAAAAGTCTCCTTTTTATGAAATTGATGTCATTTCTATGATCCTTGTTGACTCCTGGTCACATTGGTGTGATCGGAATTTCAAACTGATGTCTTTTGATGTGAACTCCCAAAAACACTTTTTAGCCCCTTTTTGATTTGAGTGGGTATTTGACCCCAAATGTTAATTTTGACCTTGCTTTGGAAATCTATACTAAATTGTCTTCAATTTGGTATGTAGAACTCTGTGTTCGGACAAGCACGCATTTTGAAAGATCGTGAAACAACATCGCTAGGCTGTAATAGGGAGAACTCCTGGTTAGGTAAGGGGAGTTTATTATGTTGGGATACCATAGTTGGGGGCCAGGGAGTCCAACTATGATGATAAAACTGCCTGTCCCTACTGTGTGCTGGTTTTTCGAGAAAAACTATGTTTTTAACTAATGGGATGTGACGTATTTATGATTAATGTGTGTTTGTATCCATGTGTGCTCATTTTCGAAACAAATGATGTTTTTAACTAATGGGATGCGGTGTATTTATTTCTAATGTTGTAGATGATAGTGAAATTGAGATATCATGGAAATGATTAATGATGTTTATGTGGTTTATGATGATTAAAATGATAATGCTTATGTGATTGGTGATGTTTGAATGAAACAATGTTGATGTTGTTGGATACAAGGGGAGCTGCAAGAAGATCAAAGCAAGGCTGAAGTAATTGGCTTGATGTTTTAGCTTTTTACATGCCCAATCAATTTGAAGGCATTTGTAATTTGTCTAAGTGGTTCAAGTACATTACCTTGTGATCCTTGCATTGCATTTGCATACTCACTTACATGCATTCATATTTGGAATATAGGATTAACTATTTACATTTGCAAAGAAAATTTCATGGCTTATGTTTTTGGAAAAATCAGATTGTGCACTGCTTTAATCGATTACAGGCACTATGTAATTGATTACATGCATGTGTTTATTTCTGGAAAAGTCATGAAGAACACTTTAATCAATTACAAGCAAGGCGTAATCGATTACCAAGTACTTTTTACAAATTATGTGTGTCTGCTTTAATCAATTACCGCTCTTCTCTAATCGATTACAAAGGCTTATTTCATATCTGAGCTTGTCTGCATTAATCGATTATCGTTCTTATATAATCGATTACCAAAGCTTATTTTCACATACTTGATGACTGCTTTAATCGATTACATCACGTATTAATCGATTATTTTGTTCGTGAAAATTTTCTAGAAAGCTCAAGAATGCATTAATCGATTATCTGGTGTATTAATCGATGACTTATGTTAAAATTATCGATGATACTAATATTTTAATTGATTACATTCTATTAAATCAGTTTTCTATTTAAAGCTTTATGGGTCTGCACTTTAAAAAGAACAAACTACTCTTAAGTTTGTGATTTACCCAAAGTTTTAAAAGCTTTCAAAAGTTCGAGATACTGATTTACTGAGTGAAACACATCTTGTGTGAGATTAAAAGATTACTAATTTTTAGAGATGATGTGTTAAAGAAAAAGAGTTTTTCAAGAGAGTTGATTCTGAGCATTGGCATTAATACAACCTGGATTGATTGGTAACTTCGTTCATTCATTCATTCACCCATTAAGAATCACAGGTTGTGTCTCTCTTGAATCTTTCTTTTAGAATTTGAGTTTTAAATTCTGTTGTGAATGTCAAATAGTTTCTTTCAAGCTTTCTAGAGTAGTGTTCTCTAGAGATAAAGATCTGAGTAGGATTCTCAGGTTCTTTGTGATTTGTTTTCTAATAGTGTTTTAGAATTCAGATTCTTTATCTAGGGTTGATAAAGATAATCACTTGTAATTGGTTGTAAAAGAATACTTTTGATTTAGCAAAAAATCTGACCTAGTGTTGGTTAGAAGACACTGGATGTAGCCTCCATATTAGTGAGGTGAACCAGTATAAATTGTTGTGTCTTGTGTTCTAAATCTGAATATCTTTCATTACTTGTATTTGGGTGATCAAATTATAATCAACAAGTAATTCTGACATTACATACATTACAAGGTGTATCTTGTGTAACACCCCGGACGTGTTATCATTAACAATATCATAAGCGCGCTATCGGCGTTAAACATACGCAGTGCGGAAGCAAAAGAATCGTTATTCTTGATGTCATTATGCATGGAATATAAAAACCACATACAAAACCTCCCATGCACAAGCCCCTACTGATCCAGATAACAAAACTGTAACAAACATAGGCAGAAAACATAAAACTGAACCAGAGATAATCAGGAGGTATATACTCAGAATCTGTACATATACATGCTCAAAACAAGACCACATCGGGCATACATCAAAATATGTACAGAACTATGGGTGTACACTCACACCCTATACAAACAGAGGTCAAATAAAGATTCTTCTAATCTTCATCTGCAGCCCATGACCACTCCAGCACTCTCAGCTAGGGCCTCCTGCCCTGTGGTAACTTCTCTCCTCTAAAGCTCCTGAAACCACAACCCACAACAGGGGTGAGATATACATCTCAGTAAGCTCAGGGTTCTGGGAGATCCTCCCTTACCCTGGTTCACCCCCAAGCACAACACAAAGAAAGAAACATAATAAAGCCCAGGACACCGTCCTGGCTATTACACCTTCCCCAGCTCTCTGGGTACTAACTGGATGCTATCAGCATCGGAGGTATTCCACCTCATACAGGCTCTCTAGCCATCTGGCTCTCTAGCCATCTCAGACTCGTCTCACAGAGATGCCATAACACAGTGTCCACCCTAGGACACGTCTCGTAACGGAGAGGCACCGCCTCATCACTGAATACGCATTGCCTGAGTCACCTACTCAGGACTTCATACATACATACGATGCCTGAGGAATCCCTCAACTCAGGACTTCCAGAAATCCAGATATGGCTCATCTAAGAGG
>QARZ01041114.1:531180-569204 GCA_013407115.1 Glycine latifolia | reverse complement strand
ATGTCCAAGCCTCTGCTCGGATGTATCTCAAGCACCTTGGCTATCTGATCTGGATCTCTCGATCTTAAACATCACATGAGCGAGCATCTCGCTCCATAAATCTGACGGAGCTACCTCAACGTCTAGCGGAGCTACCTCAACGCTAAGAAATAATATATGACAGAGATTCACTCGATGTCACGGGCAGAGATTCACTCGATGCTCTGGGCAGAGATTCACTCGATGCCCTCAAATCTGGCAGAGTATCACTCAATGCCAGCCGCGCCACAGGGAGGGTCCTTACAATCTTGATTGAAAGAAAGTTTTTGATTTTGATTAAGGGTGATTGAGTGATACGATCCACATTTTAAATCCGCAAATTATTTTAGAGAAAATTTTAAATATCTGTTTGAACCAATTCAACCCCCTCTTGGTTATTTAAAGTGTGTTCATTGTGTTTTCAGATGTGGATGTTTGGGTTGATGATGTTGAAATGAGATGAGTGTAATATGTATGATGATGATATTAGATGATGTGATGTGGATGTTGATAATGACATTGATGAGAGATAATGTTGATGTGAACAATGTCATTGTGTGGTGTGTGTATATATATTGATATCCATGGGGGGTGCATGACGGGTTACCCTTGTGAGGAAGGATTTGTTCCTAGTCGGGTCATGCATTGATGTGCCCATGGTTATCGTTGTGTGATGAGGATATACGTGGATACACATGGGGGTGTATGATGGGTTACCCTTGCGGGGAAGGATTTGTTCCTGGCCATAGTCATACATTGATGGTGCCATGGTTGTATGCTATGTATATACACGTGGGGATGGTGCCCATGGTTATCATTGTGTGATGAGGATATACATGGATACACATGGGGGTGTATGATGGGTTACCCTTGCGGGGAAGGATTTGTTCCTGGCCATGGTCATACATTGATGGTGTCATGGTTGTATGCTATGTATATACACGTGGGGTGCAATGACCGGTTGGTTATCCTTGTGAGGAAGAATTTGTTCTTAGCCACGGTGAGCCCACATTGGTGTGTTAGGTATGTACATAGGGGGTGTATGACTGGCCATCCTTGCGAGGAAGGATTTGTTCCTGGCCTTGGTCATACATTGATGATGCCTATATTTCATACTTCATGTGCATGGATGGAAATAGAATGAAGGCATGCGCGTACCTATGGGTTTCAGTGGGCTAAGAATGCAGGTACTAAGGGGTCATTAGGGAATTAGCTGATCACCGGGGGGGAATGGCCAGTACACGACAGGGTGGCCCTGATAGGCGGTAAATCATTTTTCCTGTGAGAGGCTATTTCTGGGATATGGTATCACATTGCATGCTGATAGATGAGTCAAGTGCATACATCATTCTGTGCATGATTGGTTTGCTGAGTGTGTATTGGAATAATGGATTTTTGTTAATGATTGTGGTGAGTAATGTTGTTTCTTTCCAACTACTGCTATCTTATACTTGTTGTTTATGTACAATAAACTCACCCTTGTTTTTGTTACACCGTGTGGTTGGTACCTGTGATGATCACGAACCTTTGTTCGTGTGAGCAGATGAGCAGCAATAGGTGACTATGGAGAAGAATTCTTTTTGGTTGGAGCCGCCAAGCCGACATGATGATGTTGGATTTCTTTTTTGGGAAATAGTTGTATTTTGTTAATTAACTCTTTCTTAGTTAGTTCTTTGACTTTTTGTTAGAAATATAATTTCAGTTATATATACATGTAAAACTAAAATAACATGAGGACCATGTGCACTAATGTATATATATATATATATATATATATATATATATATATATATGTAAAACTAAAATAACATGAGGACCATGTGCACTAATTATATATATATATATATATATATATATATATATATATATATATATACATACACACACATAACTTTTATGCTTTAAGTTTATATATTTGTCTTTATTATTCGTTCGTAGCCATGAGAATTCCGTATTCTATTCCTATTTTTCATTTATGTTCTTTTCTTTTTAGTCCCTTTCCCAGTACTCGCTTCCACCCCATGTGGTATCAAAGCCTGATGGGGAAGTAGGAATATATGGCTAGATCTAGTTTGACATAATGTTTTATGTTTCCTTTAATGCTTTTGTATATGCTTTAAATACTTTTATGTCTTAACTGGTTAGCATGATAAGCGGAGAAAGTTTCGATCTGGTGCTGCTGGGGTAGTAAGTCCCACAGAGATAAGGACAGTATATCCTACAAATTATTGGAATGCAAGATCTGAATTAATTCATTGGCTTTAGTTAAGAGATAAAAAAAAAGTCTAGAATATAGATCAGTAGGTAAATCTTAACCCAAATATATCTTTATGTTTTTATAGAACCAAAGGATGACAATGATATCAGGGAACTAATTTTATGATCTTTTCTCCATGTCTCTTTTTCGCATCTTCTCATCTCGCCTTTCTTTCAAATCTTCTCAACCCTCTTCTTTCACTTTCAACCCTTCCCAAGCAGAAAATGCTTTAATCAAATCTAACCATAATATTTTCAAAGAATAAGTTTCTTTTGAAGATATTAATCAAGACCTGGATGACTGGAAGATTCCTAGGATTCTAGAAAACAAGCTTTACAAACCCGACAGAAGATATTTTCGTAAATCTGATTTCATAATTAGAACTGTTGAGACTAACATACGTCTTAAATCCGATTTTGATGAAATTAAACTCCTTTCAAATAGTTCTTTAAAACTTCACAAACAAAAATATAGCTTTTTGCACGTTGGATGCATTCAAGTTGTTGCTAAACCTTTAGGTATAGAAGGATTAAACACCTCAATTCTTTTATGCTTAAGAGATTCCCATCACAATCAGTTTACCGATTCCATCTTAGGCACCGTAGAGACCAGCCTTAGCAATGGACCAATCTATTTCAATTGTTATCCTAATAAGACTGTCAGCCTTGAGGATGCTAACATTCTTGATGTCTTAACCCTTGATGTCCAGCTTTATGGTCTTGATATGAAGGTTGGATCTATCCCAGTTAATATCATCTATCGAGTTCAGTACAAGGTAATGAACTCATGCATGTCTAGAGTCCTTAAACCTAGAAAGACTGGAGAAACTACTTTGTTTCTCACAAATACCACCAAAGCCAAGGTCATAATTCCAAATGTCAACAAGTGGGAAGACATCAATTTCCCTCAGACTTGGGTCATGGACAAAGTAGCACTGGCTAAATCCTAAACCACACCTAGCTTTGAGTCTGTCAAGCAGTATGACTCTGGAAGGGTAGAGATCACCTTCAATAAGTCCAACTCCTTCAATACCGCTAGGTCATCCTTTACTAGAGACTCTAGATCTGAAATGTTTGGGTCTGTTTTCTCTAGGAAATCCTTTTCTGCTGCTCCTAGTGGAAGTAGTAGCAGAATCAAACTCTAGGGAGTAGAGACCTCGTCCTCCATACCTCAACCTGTATATCAATAGGAAAATACTGAGGAAGAGTCTAGATCTATCCCCTCTCCAAACTTTTCATCTATGCAAGATTATGAAGTTATCCATGATTAATAAGACCTGTATAGATTGTGAAGCCCTTAAGCTAGATTTTGACTCTGAGGAAATGACTCCTCCAAGAGAGTGGTTTCTTAGCCATTATAGGGATGATAGCAAAACCCAAATTAGGCAAGAGTATTATTCTTTCCTTAACCAAGTAAAAACCCAAATCTTTTTCTTTGACTTGTTTAAGTCTTATGCTGCTTATCATAAGATAGATTACCCTTTCTTAGAACCAAACATCATTAGTGTCATCACTAAGTATGACCTCAAAGATGGCCAAATTGTTAGATCTAAGTTCCAATCGTCGACCAAGTTTATTCTTCCTAATGTTAGGAACGAAAAGGATGGTCACATCTATGCCTCACCTTTTAAGTCTAGGGATGAGTCTGAACCCATAACACCCAAGGATATTAAAAACCTTATGGAGCAATCTAACTATACCAACAGGTACCTCCAGTCCATAGGGGAAAAATTAGGTGAAAAATCTAGTCTTAGCTTAGAAGCCAACACTTCTTCCTCCTCTAAGACAATTCAGACCCCAATCTTTAAACCTTTTAGAATGACTGATAAGCTTAGGAAAGAGTTTTCCAAACTCAAACAACCAGCCCCCTAGTCATCCTTCTTTCGAGTCTAGAGAAAAGCTTGAAGGATTAACTTCCATTATCATTCAAGACACTCCTCAGACTTCCCAAGAGGCACATTCCAAACCAACCCTTACTAGAGCCAAATCTAGGCATGAGGCCCAAAAGGACAAAGATAAGGAAATCAATGTCCTTACTCAAGCCGAGTCAGATAATGGAAATTCTGACTCTGAAAGGTCTGTCCAAATTAACCCCATTAGGAATCAGCCCAATTGGAGGCAACCCTCTAAGCTGTATTACAATAGGGCAACCCCTCCTGATCTTCTCCTAGAAGAAAGGGAACATTCCAAATCTTTTAATGCCAATTATATCTATGAATGGAACATAGATGGAAAAACAGAGTACCAAATCCTCAACATCCTTCAGCAGATTGATGGAGTGCCTTTAGTTAAATATTTTTTATATCATTCTTAGCTTATTTGACTTCTCTTGGACTTTTATATTCTTAGATTATTTTCCTAAATATTGTTACGTATTTTCGGATTTTTGCTCACTTGACATATCTGACTTGTGCAAGGCCTACAGAGTGCTACAGAACTCCGAATGGAGCATTCTAGGAGTCCCTGGAAAGATAACAAAAAGATCTACAAGTTTGCTAGAAATAGCCCGAGGCCAATTCTGTCATTTGGAGGGTCATTTTAAGCTTTGAAATCGGAACCTCTGCACTTGCAATTTTGGGCTGCGAATTTGATTTTATGGTTGTAAATAGCAAATAACTAGAATTTTTGGGTTTGTTTATGGCCCATTTTAAACTCCAGACCTTGTCACTACATATTAGTGACTTTAGTGAAACTTGGACAGCACTTTACATTTTGCACAAACAAGTTTATTATTTCTTTTCTTTAGTTTTTAGAATCAAAAGCTTGTTCTTCATTTTCTCTCATTTGTTCTTCATTGTTCTTCATCTTCTTCATTTCCATTTTGCTATTCTTCCATTTTTCTGCACTTACTTCATGGGGCTTTCCTTGGTGATCATCATGGAAGACTAAATAATCACTCAATCCAAGGATCCAATCCAAGCAAGAGGAGAATTTGAGTTCTGGTTTAGTATTTCAAATTCTGTGTGAATGTTCACTTTCTTCTTCAATTGCTATTCTGTTTTCATGATTATGAATGCGTTTAGAATTGAAAGTGGATTAGGTTATGGATTCATTGCCTAATTTTGAATATAAATCACAGATTAATTGGACGATATTTCAATTAGGGTTTGTGGTTTCAATTAATTTAGGGGTTAATTCGATTGAACTGCTTCTATTGAGATTGAATGAATGTTCATGATAGAATCAACTTATGAGAATGATGATGATTCGAATAGCTTGGGTTGGTGAATTGGACTGATGCTTTCTAATCTGTTTTACTTTACTCCTTGATAATCTTGTTAATTTCTGCATTGTTCTTTAATTTTAGTTTATGTTCTTGCATGTTTTACTTTGCGCATACCAACTGTTTGACAAAATTCCCCCTTATTATTACCAATGATTTGAAGCTAGAACCATATTGATCGTGTCTCTGAGTCGACCTAGGTTAACCCTGTGCTGCAAAATTAGCTTAGTTAAATTGTTTTGAAGCCACACGACAAACGCTTATCACAGATGACTATAGTTGCTACAGGCTATGATACGTCCCTTAACTGTTCTAAAGCAGTTATTGTCAACATTTTAGTTTCTGGTTTCACTGGACAACTAAAAGGTTGGTGGGACAACTACCTGTCTAAGGAGCATAAGATTACCATCCAGAGTGCTGTCAAAATGGATAATGATGGTGCTATCTTAACCCAAGATGGTAAACTTGTCCCTGATTCGGTCAACTAGTTAATCTTTACCATAGTTCAGCACTTCATAGGTGACTCCAGTTTATGGAAAGATAGATCTGCTGAACTCCTTTCCAATCTTAGGTGTAAGACTTTAGCTGACTTTAGATGGTATAAGGATACCTTCCTTACTAGAGTCTTTACCCGTGAAGACAGTCAAGAACCATTCTAGAAAGAAAAATTTCTTACTGGTCTTCCTAAATCCTTAGGGGATAAGGTTAGGGACAAGATCCGTAGTCAGCACCCTAATAATGAGATCCTTTACAAGCAATTGAGTTATGGTCAACTTATTGCTTACATCCAGAAGGTAGACTTAAAGATTTGCCAAGATGATAAAATTCAACATCAACTTGCCAAAGAAAAGGCTCAAAATCGCAGAGATTTGGAAAATATCTATGAGTAGTTTGGCCTTCCCTGTTCCAAGCCTAGGAAGTACAAGAAGCATACCCATAATCCAGATAAACAGAAACCTAAGAAGTTTGTTTACCATCGACATAAGTCAGGAACCCCGCCTAGAAAGCTTAGAAGAGAGTTCCAAACCAAACCTCCCTTTGATAAGGTCAACATTCCTAAGAAACCCGTAGTCTGTTGGACTTGTGGCAAACTTGGCCATAAAAGTCAGTATTGCAGGCTTAAGAAGAAGCTTAGGAATCTAAACCTAGAACCCTTTGTCAAAAAACAGATTAATCAGCGCTTAGTAGAATCCTCCTCTGAAAACGAATCTGATAAAGAAACTTCTGAGGGTCAATCTTCAGAAAATCTGAATCAAATTCAAGAGGATGATCTATCTTCGACTGATGAAGACTGTCCTTCTTCTTCCCAAATTAATGTCCTTACCCTGGAGCAAGATCTTCTTTTTAAGGTGGTAAATTCTATTTCTAACCCTGAAAAGAAGAAAAATCTTTTATTAAAACTTAAACAATCTTTAAATGAATCATCTTCTTCATCTTCTAAAACTAACAATTTGTTCATTAATAACAAGTTTAATCTTAATAATACCCTTAAGAAGTTTGAAAAAAGTGTTGTTAAACTAGTAACCATTCAGGATCTTCAGCATGAGGTTAATAAACTAAAAGCTGAAATTTTCCTTATTAAGGAACAACAAAATGTGCATCAAAATATTTTGAGTGTCCTGCAATCTGGCGACCATACTGATGAAGAAAATCATGGTTAGAATAACCAACCCTCTGATAATGATTCTCCAAATGATTCAGTTAATCCGGATGGTCCTCCAAATATCTTTGAACTAATTAATCAATTAACAATCCAAAAGTTTTATATTAAGGTCAAAATTATTGTTAGAAACTTTATCCTTTAGACTGAAGCTCTGTTTGATATAGGGGCAGATTCAAACTTCATTCATATATATATGTACATATGTATTTAATTATGTAATTACAACATGTGTATGATAATTGTATTATCGTGAAAAAAATTATGTAATTAATGAAGTTCTCTCTATTAAAACCTCGTAGTGTTGTTTTGAGATCCTTCAATACGTGTGCTTGTCCGAATGTGGAGCTCTATATACAAAATCAAAGTCAATTTAGTATAGGTTTCCAAGGTAAGATCAATATTAACATTTGGGATCAAATACCCACTCAAATCAAAAAGAGACTAAAAGGGTGTTTTGGAAGTCCACATCAAAAGACATCATTTTGAAATCTCGATCACACCAATGTGATCGAGGCTCAACAAAGATCACATAAATGACATCTATTTCATAAAAAGAAGACTTTTACAACATCTCATTTTCAAAGGGTTTTCAAAGGAAGTGGTAAAACTCCCACAACGGTACCCAAAATACAAGAGACACTAAGAGAAACTTAAACTAGCTAGGAGAAGACAAAGAAAACTAACGTTACCTCAAAGAAATCAAGAAAGAAGGATTGGAGGCTCCATTCTCTACCAAAAATTCAAGATGAGTTTCAAAGATTCCGTTCCGATTAAAGTGTTCCTCTCCGTGCGGTGGTTCAACGGCAAGCGGCGGTGGCTCGTGGTGGTCACCGGTGGCTGTGGGTGGTGGAGGAGGATGGTGGGAGGTTGGGGGAAGGTGTGGGGAAGAAGAAAGCCTCCATTTTCATGATTTTTGCTACTGGTACGTACTTATAACTGACTTGACTTGCCCAAGCAAGCCAAAATGCCGGCCAAAATTCACCTGGGTGAGCTGACCCCAACGGTCAAAAGTTACATATTTTGGTTAGGAGCTTACCTTTAAAATTTAAAGGCGATCTAATGGTTAACGAATCCAGAATGGTGGTTTTACTAAAATAGATTTTGGGTCAAACTCAAAATCACTCAATTTCAACGCAGCTCAAACAAACTCCACATAACTTGACATCTCCACCAAGCAATTGCACATGGATAATTCACATAACATTTCAAATAATCTAAACTAATCAAATAATCAAACAATCACAACAAATACATCAAACATCTATTTTCAGTTATTGAAATTTCAGGGTGTTACACAAACCAGTATAAAACTCCTCGTGTCTTATATTTATATCTCTTTGTATTTAATTGACCTAGGGTTCAAATTTGATTTTATTTTGAAAAACATGTTTTCGTAAAATCTATTTATCATTGTATGATCGTATCTATGTTTGACAAATATGTTATCTTTTTTTCAAAGTCAATTTAGACGATAGCTTTGTTTACGAAAAATGTTTAGAAAACTTATAAAATCACAATTCAATCCCCCCCTTCTTATGATATTTGTCTTTATACATTTTATTTTTTGGTGATGATTAATTGGCAGTAATAATGATATTACTAACATAGACAGACACATGTCAATTAATATTTTAAAAGCTTTAATTTTTTATTAAAAATAATTTAAAAGATTTAAGTCAAAGATATAGATATAAGTTTTAGTAATATATTATTATATAAATTGTATATTATATATATACTATATAAAATAAAAACACTTGGTATGAACATTTTATTTATGAAATTATGCAGGGGGGTTTACACTTAACTTACGGGAAGAAACAATTTCCCTAAATCTATATTATCATTTAAATTATGAGAGTGAAATTATTTTTAACTTATTGGTATTACAATTAATATAAATAGAAATTTAATATATTGAATATGTTATGGGATGAATATTTTTTATGAAATGAAGCATGGAAATTTAGGAAAGCATAAACACCATGCATGATTTATTATAAAATTTTACATTATCTTACAAATTTGGACAATAAGTTTTTTCAATAAGTATTTATTTAAAATGAAGGCAAGCAACATCCTAATAGAAATATGACATACCAATTATGTTGACACTTCATAAACTATGAATCCTCTGTAGCTAGCCAACAAAAGTTTATTAATCAAAGGAAAAAGAAAAACGACAAAGACCATGGGGGATTAGACCAAAATCCATGACAGAGCAAAAACAAAATTAACAAAATCTATAATTAGGAAGGCCAATCCTACCCCTAACATGGGTTTGTCTAAGAGAAATAAAGAGCTTCATCCCACCAGAAGAATCCAACAAAATTGAGACCCACATTTGCCAAATAGTCTGCACACTTATTTCCTTCCTGATAAATATGAGAGCAACAAAGTCCATGAAATGAGTCAACATTATGCAATTTGTTACACCTTGACAAAAATTATAACTCAGACTGACAGAGAAAACTAAGTGTTATGTCATATGTGGATGTATGTATTTAATTGCAGTGATTATATGTTTTAATCATCATTTTCGTGCTATGTGTGTGTGTGTGTATGCATGTATGTATGTGATTAGTTTAGTGAAACTTGATAGAGAAATAGAAACTATCTGAACTACGTTTTCATCTATGCAAGAATTGCACTACTGAGTCACAATGTAATTTGTTTCTATGTGATTGGACTCTATGGGAGGCTTAATTTGAGTACATGTATTCCTAGGGAGATTAACAATATAATCTAGGAAGTTAGAACATTAATCTAGACGTTTGAGATAAGATTTACCAGTTTTGACAAATGCAGATTTTACCATTTTTGCTTATGTCTACTTTATCCATTTCTAACTAAAAATTCAAAAAGAAAACCACCCACTTATGACCACCTTTTGCATGTTAACCATGGCCATCAAAGGGTCATTCATGCTTGTCAATTGAGCTTATCACTAGCTTTAGGCCATTAACTCATCATTTCTTCTATAAATAATGTTTTTTGGAACCTTCATTCTTCTTCCTCTTGCAGAAGACCTTCAAGGGATGAGAGGCACCCATTTCATTATTCTTCCTAGCTCCATACTAGTGTTCTTGAGAATTCTTCTCTCAAAGCTTTGGTTAGAATCTCTTAAACCTCTCTTTTCTTCTTATTTCTCCATCATTTTCTTGCAAAACTCTTACTTTTGGTTCCAAAATTTCTTTTTCATCTTTTTGAAGCTTGAGACTCCAAGATATGAGCCCTTATTCCTTTGAGAATTTCATGCAAGTTTCATTCAAGGTAAGGGGGTCTTTCCAATTCTTGAACTCTAACCTTGTTATCTTTGTAAGCTAAGCTTCATTGCATGTCCTGAATTAAACTGTGTAACATGTTGTTCTTCTTGAATTTTTAAGGTTAAAAATGAGTTCTTTGGGTGTTAAAACTTAGGGTTAGCCTTAAATTTCACTTAAATTGGAGTTTCCTAGCAAAAGTTATGAATAAAACAAGCTTGAAGACTTTTTGTAGGATTAAAATTTGTCACGAAATTGAACTGATTGTTACAATGGTGTGGACTATTTTTCTTAAAGTTTTGACCTCAAAAATGATTTTTTTTAGGTGTGAAAATGTAGGGTAGCATATAAGATTCATGAAAACACAATTCCCAGAACACCTAGAACACTGAAAATAAGTTTAGGAGCAGAACTTTGTGAAAATTGAGCAGCAAAGTAATTTACGACAGTAGAAGACTTAACATAGAAATCCATATCTCTAGATAAAGTTACCTTAGGATTATTTATTTTGGAACTATTGATTTATTTGCTATATTATTGCTCAGATAAATCGTCAAACCTGATGATAATTGTATGTCTTGAATTGTGATATTTCTTGCTGATAGAATTTCTTAGATGCATGTATATTATTATTATTGTTGTTGCATGGTAAGACCGACAGAGTGAGACCTCCGACAATTATAATTTTGGTGTGTAATTTACATTTTGTTATATATGTGGTGTGTAATATACATTATGTTATATATTTGTATATTGTTATTTTATTTGTACGTGTTGTGGTTTGGGTTTGGGGTGTCCGACCCTCAACAATTTGTTTGTTATGATTGTTAGATGGTTGTAATTACAATCGTTATGTTGTCTTATTGTTTGTGTGACAAATGGTTTGTATCACTTAAAGGGTCACAATTGGTTCCTTGAGAGTAATACATAGGCTTGAGTCTCGTTTCTCTTTCTTGTTTGTTTGAATGCACGTGTTTGTTGATGTACGTGACACAAGGGCTACGCACGTACTGCAGTGACAGAAGTCAAAAGGATTGGATAGAGAATAATGAACTGATGGTTCTATTTCTTCTGTGAGAAAGTGAGATTACATTGAGAGAGTGATGGATAGAGATACATTAGGGTGTAGTGGGTGGAGAGGTTTGGAGAACCTAGAGGAATTAGCGAGTAGTGACTACTCGATATTAGCTCCACTTATTTGGTGCGGGGAACTCATAGGCCTCTCTTTGCTACTCTTAACGGGCTCCAAGAATATACTTTTGGGTTGGGAGCTTAGGGATCAGTGTAGGTGTATACATATATAGCGATCATTCCCGACTGTCATCCACCAAAATGTATAAGACTATCAAGACCTGGAAAGATTGGTGGAAGAGGTTGGGCCCAAGAGGTTGCTTAGAAAAATTACACGTAGTTATTAATTGGGTTTTATGATTGCTTTGTTTGGACAAGAAGCTTTTTCATTAAGGAGTTAAATTGTTTTGGCACTTAAAAAAGTAATTTTTTTTACTACAAGTACAATTTCATATTTTTGTAATCTAATAAAAACTGAAAATTTAAAATTATCTTTCTAAAAATTAGTACTATACTATATTTTAACAATTTTTAATTATATATATTCAAAAAGTAAAAAATGTTTTTATTTTATCGAATAATATACATAACATGACCACAACAACCCCTCGTACATGACACAGGTATAAAAATTAGTTCACTTTATTTCAGAACTTTTCAAGAAATAATACCCAATATATAGGACTGGAAATTAGGATACTTACCTTTCACTATGAATAGTGAAATATACTAGTCTGAATCTTCTAGAACTTTCTCTCAAAAAAATCTTCTAGAACTAAAATGACAAAACTAGACATAAAGATAGACTAAATTACTCTATTAGTCTTTTTTTTTAATTTTATATTGTAATTTGATCCTTTATTTTTTAAAAGTTGTAAGATGGTCCCTTATTTATTAAAAGTTATAATTTGATCCTTAAATATATTTCTAATTCTTATATATAAGATTATAGTTTTAGTTTCTATTTTTTTTTCATTTTATTCTTTAGTGATATATTTTAAGTGTTAATAAAAGTATAAAGTTTTTATATAAGTCTTTCTTATATTTTTTTATATTTTGTAATGATATATAAATCTTTCTTATATATTGTACATTACAAAATGGTGAAATTACACGTGACCATTATTGTGGGTATACACGTGTCCACCCATAGTGTCGACTCTGCTACAGTAATGGTGTCTGGTTATTCCAATTGGTGCAACCACCTTATCTCCTAATATCTCTCAATCTGACGTGTAAAGTCTGAAATCCACCTAGACCACTTCCAGCTCTATAAGTGGCATTTCCAGATTTTGGTAAGAACATATATATTAAAAATGTTTATTTTAGCCCTATTATTTATGAAATATCATATCTATTATTCAATACATATGGTTTAATGCTTATGCACAGATAGTGTAAAAAAGTTTTACATTATTATTCAATCACAAATCACCATTTGAATTATTTTAAAATCATTATTTTAAAAATCAACAAACTTACCATATATGATGAGTTGTAATTAGATGACTTTCACACTGTCAATATAACCTTTTTTTCTCAGAGCGTATTTCTCTCATTATCATTAAACATTGAAAGGAAACATAAAAAAATACATACTAAAACCAAAAAACTAATTTAAAAATAATCAAAATTGACAAAAAAATATAGTAAAAAAATTGACAAAATATTATAAGAACTAAAAACATTTTTACAAAGATGCGTTTAATTTATTTTTTTGTCAAGTGATCACATGATAACAAGTAAAGAGACTAGGTAAGGATGGTGCTTCCGTAGCAAACTCTTGAGTTACACCATTAACTTGTGTAATGGAAAATACAATTGAATAAGATGTGTTGGTGGCTAGTAGACTCCTATACTTATGGATTAATTATCCAAATTTAGAGCTATCAATTGAGGTTGTGATTTTATGCACAACATCTTTGCAACTGGCCTCAAATATCACATTATTGAGACCCAACGAAAAAGCAAATAGCTCGAACAACAGCCCATGCTTCTCCTTCTGTAACCAGCATACAAGGCTTGTAGCAGTCCGTTCTCAAAGCAACAATGCTCCCTTACTCATCTTTGATGCAAGCTCTCATCCTAGTTACATTCAAATGCTCCTAGAAACTAGCATCAACATTGCACTTTAAATCTCCTTGCATCAGAGGAACCTATCTATTATGTGAAAAATAGTATGAACACACACAATAATCTAAAGGGGGTGACATTCGGAGCTTACTGGCTTCTTCTCTAATTTTGGCCATGTCTTGAACTTCCCCTGTCGTTTCTAGTTTGACCCTCATGTTTTCCTCATTGTGTTCTTGAAAGAGCATCCTTCTTGTTGATGGTTCTCCAAGTTTGACAGGGATCATGGCGTTTGTGCCATATGCGAGTCGAAAAGGAGTTTCGTGTGTAGTACTCTGAGGTGAACAATGATAGGCCCAAAGTATGCTGGGAAGCTCTTCCTTACAAAGGCCCTTAGACTTGTCAAGTCTAGTTCATAAGGCTCAAAGGATGACTCTGTTTGCTTCCTCTACCTGACCGTTGGTCCGGGGTGTTCAATAGAAGTGACAAAGTGCTTAACACCAAGTCATGTAAGAAAATCTTGATAGGTCTGTGCCTTGAATTGTGTACCATTATCAGTAACGATGACAAATGGTAGACCATACCTACATATAAGATGTTTCCATGTGAAGCTTTCTACCTCACGTAATGGCTTCACTTTAATCCATTTGGTGAACTAATCAATGGCGACCAATGGGAACTTGACTGCTCCCAGGGCTTTTGGTATAGGCCCTAGGATGTCCATCCCCCACATGGAAAAAAGCCAAGGGGAGGTTAAAATGTGAAGGTCATTAGGGGGAGCCGAGGGACGTCCGCGAATTCTTGGCACTTCTTGCACCTTTGAGTGAAATTGAAGGCGCCAATCCTGAGTGTTGGCCAATAGTACACGATTCTTACTGTCTTGGTGGAAAGGGAGCGTCCCCCTATGTGGAGGCCACAGATCCCTTCATGGAGCTCTCTTAGGACATAGTCTACTAGCTAGTTGTCCAAGCATTTAAGTAAAGGTGTTGTCATCCCTCTTTTGAACAACTCGGCATCAAGGATGTAGTAGTTTACTTTCCTTTTTAGATGTCGGGCCTCGTTCTCGTCTGTCGGTAGTGCCCCTTTGATGAGAAAATCTTTGTAAGGGGTCATCAAATTGGGTTCCTCCACTTTGCCAGCCATTACCTCATGGGTGTCTATAGTGGGAGTCTAGAGTGTTTCCTGGATGATGGTCTTGAGGTGTCCGATCTTCTTAGTACTTGCCAACTTAGAGAGCAGGTCAGCCCTGGTGTTACTCTCTCTTGGTATGTGGTACAATTCAAAACACTTGAAGCTATCGATAAGTGTTTTGGCCAAATGATAATACTAGAGGAGTATAGCTTCTTTAGTCTGGAATTTGTTGGTGACCTGTTCTTGGACGAGTTGCGAGTCGGAGTAGCATCTAAGACATTTAGCACCAACTTCTTTTTGCGAGCTTAAGGCCTGCTATGAGTTCCTCATACTTGGCTTGGTTATTTGAAGCTTTGAAATTGAGCTTGAGGGCTTGCTCTAGCGAGATGTTGCTAGGTCCCTTAGGAATGATTCTCGCTTCGCTTGCCTTCACATTGGACACTCCATCCACGTAGAGATTCCACCAGTCTGAGGTGGATTTGTCCTTCTCTGTGAATTCTGCTAGGAAGTCTGCCATGAATTGTGTCTTCATGGGACCATGAGGTTCATACTAAAGGTCAAACTTTGACAATTCAACTGACCATGCCACCATTCCACCTGCCAGTTTGGGTTTTCACAATACCTGTTTTATGAGATAGGTAGTTTTGACTATCACATGGTGACTTTGAAAATAGAGTCGAAGGCGTCTTGAAAAAGTGATGAGTGCCAAGGCTATCTTTTCTATCATTTGATTGCGTTTCTTGGCATCATGTAGCATGCAGCTGGTGAAATAGATGGGGAGTTGATGCTTCTCCTCTTCTTGGACAAGGGCTTAGCTGACAGCCTCATCCGTTACTGAAAGATATAGAAGCAATGGTGCTTCCAGCCTAGGTCGGCTTAAAATAGGCAGTGTGGCCACTGTCTTCTTCAATGTCTCAAAAGTCTTGTTTGCAGGCTTCATCCCAGAGGAAGGGTTCGGTATTTTTTAGAAACCTATAAAAAGGCTTCGCCTTTTCGGCAAGTTAAGGGAGGAACCTGGACAAAGCCGCTAGTCTTCCGTTCAATTTTTGAACTTCGTTGACGTTGATCGGACTATGCGTCTCCAATATAGTTGTACATTTGTCCAGCTTGGCTTCAATTCCTCGGTCTGTAATCATGAGACCAAGGAATTTTCTGCCGCCCACCCTAAACGTGCATTTTTCAGGGTTGAGACATATGTCGTACCTCCGTATTTCTTCAAAAACCTCTTCCAATTCTGTTACATGTTGGGCTACGCTTTGGGATTTGACGACCATGTCATCGACGTATACCTTAACATTGCGCCCGATCTGCTTCCAGAAAACTCAGTCCATGAGTCGTTGGTATGTTGCACCTGCATTCTAGAGGCCAAAGGGCATGACCTTGTAACAGTAATTAGCATCCTCAATAATGAATGTTGTTTTTCTTCATCTGAAGCGTACATCCTGTTTTGGTTGTACCCGAAGCATGCATTAAGGAAACTTAGGATCTGGAACCCTAACGCACCATCAACCTGTCTGTTTATGTTGGGTAATGGGTATGCGTCCTTAGGGTGTGCTTTATTGAGGTCGGTGAAGTCTGTGCACATACGCCATTTGTCGTTGGCCTTTCTAACCATTACGATGTTAGCGAGCTAGGTAAAGTACCTGACTTCTCTGATGAAGTTGGCCTTCAGTAATTTGTAAACCTCCTCTTTCACTGCCTTACGTCTTTCTTCTCCCATCTTCTGATTTTTCTGAGCTATCGGTTTGGTCTGTGGGCATATTGCTAGCTTATGGCATATGATGTTGGGATCGATGCTTGGCATGTCAAACGGTTGCCAAGTGAACATATTCACATTTTTGCGAAGCACGTTAGCTATGTGCATATGTTTATGACTAGTAAGTCCTTTGCTGAGCTATGTGCATTGGCCAGGTACGGGTCCTAACTGCAATTTGATGAGTTCCTCCATAGGTTTCGGTCCCCTGTTGATGGTGTCATTACGCGGATCTAAATCAAATATGTTGTCATCCTGAGCCTATAGACAATTAGGGTGTAGGGGGTGGACCCTTTGTCTATGCTCATGACTTGGCTGGTACCCCCCAAAGTGGGATGGTATCTGCCAAGCTCCCTGGTTGGAGGATACGACGCCATTTTTAGACTCTCGGCATAGCATTGTTGGGCTTGCTTTTGATCTGTCTTGGCAGTTACTACTTCTCCCGTCATAGTGGGAATTTCATCTTTAGGTGGGGTATGGAAACAATAGCTCCCAACTCGTTCAACATTTTCCTATCAATCAAAGCAAGGTAAAAAGTATCAACTTCAACAATTAAATACCTGATAGTAAAACTGCGTGAGAGTGAGCCTTGACCGAAGGTAGTCAGGAGGTCCATGTAGCCTCGGGTTTCCACCCTTTCTCCTACAAAGCCTAGGAGGGATTCGAGGTGAGGTTGAATTACATCAAATGAGACCTCGAGATTCTAAAAAGTTTTCTAGTACAGGATATCTGTTGAGCTCCCCTAATCAATGAAGACCCTTGATACCTTGAAATTGGCTATTACAAGGGATACCACCATTGGATTGTCTTGGTTGGTGGGGTCAGTTCCTCAGAAATCTTTGTCTATAAATGTGATAGAAGGGAGGCTCCATGGTGAAGGAGCATCAACGTAATTAATGTCAATGTCCCGTATAGCGTAAAGGTGTCTCTTTTGAGACTGGCTAGATGGTCCTCCATGAGAGAACCCGCCCGCGATGGTGTTGATCACACCTCATATTTGCTGGGCAGGCTCGTTCTCCTATTGTCAAGGGGGTTTACGTTGTTGTCTAGGCTAGTGTTGCCTTTGTCGTCCCTTGTCATCTGTTCTAATTCTTCTTCTGTCAGTATCTTATTGATCTTCATGATGTCTTTAGGCTCTAGGTGGGTGATTATCAAGTCATTTTATGAACCGTGATAAGTTCTCTACCTGTATGAGTTCTTCAATTTTGTCATTTAGGATCACACACTCTTCAGTGTTATGACCCTTATTACGGTGATACCTATAGTATTTGTTTGGATCTGTCCCTGGCTTGAGAGACGATGAGGGTGTAGGTAGTTTCAGTTGTACTTCTGTATTGAATGCTTCTTCCATGATGGTGGTCTGATTGACCGTTAGGGAAGTATAGCGCTCGTACCTAGGTCTTTTCGGGAAAGGTTGACTTTTGTCTGACCTATGTGATTCAATCTTGATCGTTGCTTCTCGTTTCTGTCCGACTTGTCTGACTTCATACCGGAACTTAGACATCTCTTCCATCTAAATGTATCCCTTGGCTTGTTCACGTATTTCATTCATGCTAGATGGTGGTTTCTTGCACAAACATACTAGGACATAAGGCCAGCATCATATAGTGTAATGCTACCTCAGCGTTGAGATAATGGATTTGGACAACTACTCGTCTGAATCGTTCCATAAATCTCTGGATTGGTTCATCATCTGCTTGTCGCAGACTGGCTAGTGCAGATGAAGTTAGCCTATGGGACAGACTGGTTGCATATTGTGCACTTAATATCTCGACTAGAGTCTCAAAATTGTCGATGGACCTCGAAGGAAGGCCACTGTAACTCCCTGAAATTTCGATAACTGAAAATATATGTTTGATGAATTTCTTGTATTATTTACTTACTTTATTAATTTGGATTAGTTGATTGTTGTGTGAATTATCATTGCTCAATTGCTTGGTGTGGATGT
This sequence comes from Glycine latifolia, assembly GCA_013407115.1. NCBI lineage: Eukaryota > Viridiplantae > Streptophyta > Magnoliopsida > Fabales > Fabaceae > Glycine > Glycine latifolia. The sequence goes on along the minus strand of QARZ01041114.1, from coordinate 550,808 downwards.
TAGGTTATGTGGAGTTTGATTGATTTGCATTGGAATTGTGTGATTCCAAGTTTGACCCAAAACCTATTTTGGTAAACTCACAATCCCTGATTGGTTAACCGTTGGATCTTCTTCAAATTTTAAATTTAGGCTCATAACCCATGTATGCAAATTTTAATCATTGGGATCTATCAAATAATATCTGGATCATGCAATACTAGTTTTTCACAAAAGCAATGAAAATTTTAAAAACTGGGTTAGCTCGCCTAGGCAAGCAGAATGAAATCACTGGTGAAATCACGAACTTTATGCTTTATTCTTCCCTAAAACCTTCACCCAAGCTCTCATCCTCCTCCTCCACCACCCACGACCACCAGTGATCATCACAAGTCGTCGTTGCTTGCTGTCGGACCACCGCATGGAGAGGAACACTTTAATTGAAGTGAAATATTAAAAACTCAGCTTGAGGATTCGGTAGGGAACGAAGCCTCCAATCCTCCCTTCGTGGTTTCTTCTAGGTAACTGTGTTTTCTATGTCTTCTCCTGGATAATTTGAACCTCTCTTAGTATTTTTTGTAACTTGGATACTGTTATTGGATGTTTGTACACATCCTTTGAAAAACCTTTGAAAATGAGACGTTGTAAAAGTTTCCTTTTTATAATATTGATGTCATTTTTGTGACCTTCATTAAACCCCGATCACATTTGTGTAATCGGAATTTTAACATGATGTCTTTTTGATGTTGACTCCCAAAACACCATTTTAACCCCTTTTTAATTTGAGTGGGTATTTGACCCCAAATGTTAATATTAACCTTATCTTTGAAAACTATACTAAATTGTCTTTGATTTGGTGTATAGAGCTCTACGTTTGGGCCAAAGCACGTAAACTTTAGAGATCTCAAAACGAAGCTACAAGGAGCTAACAAAGGGATATAGATAGGTGAGGGGGACTTATTGTTTGTTTATAGCTTTTGATACCATAGTTAGGGTCAGGGAACCCAATTATAGGGATGTATGTATGTCCCTGTTGCGTGCTGATTTTCAAGAAAAACTGTGTTTTAAACTAATGAGATGCGATATATTTATTATTGATGACTGAAATTGTGAATGATGTTGTTGTTGTAATCATTAGATTTTTGGGGAAAAGTCTTAATTACAGATGAGACTCTGCCCAAAATTTTATAATATGTTTTCCTATTTACTTATTTATTAAATTTTAAATGGGCATAAAATTTGGTTTTGTATACTATAGTCCTCCTCTTTAATTTACAATTTTCCTAAAATATCAGTCTCGTGCTATTATGGATTGTGAATGTATGAGATTTGTGTTATTTGAAGACTTGGGGAATGTGAATCCAAGGAATGTGTTATATAGGTATATGTGGAATGCGATTGCTTGTGATGTTGATGATAATATTGATATGAGATGATGTGAATGTTGATGATGATGTTGATGTTGTTGATGATATTGGAATGAGATGATGTTGATGTTGCTGATGTTGTCAATGACATTGAGATTGAAATGATATTGATGTTGATGATGACATTAATGAGAGATGATGTAGATGTTAATGATGTCATCGTGATGGATGTATGTTGTGTATGTACATGGGGGTGCAGTGACCTGTTGGATATCCCTGGAAGGGAAGATGATTGGTTTAAGAATTTTAAGCATTCCTGGAGAGGGAAAGAGGTTGCTTGTTAACTATCCATGGTCAGTGCATTGGTGGTGCCCATGTTTCATACTTCATAATTGCATGGAAATAGTATAAAGGTGGCAGTAAGTACCTATGGTTTTTGAGGATAAAAATGCGGGTACTTGGGGCATGTCACTCGGTTTGGAACTCCCTTGTGACTCTAGCTTATCGCCATGGGGGAGTGGGCTATGCACGACAGGGTGACCTCGGCTAGCTACTGTATCATTTTCCTAAGTGAGAGTATCATGTGGGGACACTTAGGCTATTTCCTGATGAAGGGTACCACATTGCATTTGAGAGTTGAGTCAGGTGCATGCATCATTCTGAGCATAATTGATTTGAATTGTGGAAAAAGTTTATGACTAGTTGGTTGAGTGTGTATTGAACTGATTGATTACTGAGAATGATTGTGGTTATTATTTTTGTTTTCTTGCTAATCATTGTTATATGTTGATCTTGTATAATAAACTCACCCTTGCAATTTTGTACATGTGGTTGTACCTGTGATGATTGCAAACCTTTATTCGTGGGAGCAGATGAGCACCAGTAGGTGATGTTGGAGAAAAATCCTTTTGTTAGAGCCGCCAAGCCCACTTGATAACGTTGAAATTTATTTTGGGAGAGAGTTGTGTTTTGTAAAAACTGAATTATGTCTGACATGTGAATGATATGTAATGGTTTAATATATTTATATATGTATTTATTTATGTATTTGTGCTTTGTTTGACAAGTGTATTATCGCGAAAAATTTACCCTCATTTTCATAATCAAATTAATAGAGTTTTCATTTAAAATTTGAAAATTACACATTTAGAGTTGTGATATCGTAGCGACGAGGCGGATTGTTACACCCACCATACCATGTCAATGTTTCACCCTTGAGGGAAGTGGGAAACACTCGACATAGTACAATATCGTTGTTGGTGTAGAGGTTGGCCTGAGTGAGGAAAACATCCAGACATTCGTCCAGATCGGTGTTGCCATTGTATTTTCTGAGCTTAAACAGTCTTGTGAGCATTCTAAAGTGTTTTCTAAGGGTTTAATTGTATCTTGCTCCATTGTGCATTGATCATGTGTCTTTAAGTCATTCTTGGAGCTTGAAACCATTTCAAGATTAAGGAAAGTTGTGCTTATTGTCTTTTAATCATTCAACCTGATCTGGTAACTTCATTTTGCATTGCATACTTTGGATCATCAGGTTGCTTCTCTCCTTAATTTGATTGTAATTTTCGTCTTGAATTTTCTTTGTAATTTGGCTATTGTAATTGGATTCTTGCTTGTAACTAAAGAAGGGGTTCTCTAGGTGGAAGAACTGAGTAGTGTTCTCAGGTTCTTGTCTCTTAGAATCTAATAGGGTTTTAGATTTCTGTACTTTATCTAGGGTTGATAAAGGGAGACATTGTAATTGATTGTAAGAACTGAAAATTATAATAGTGGAACTCTAACCTAGTGTTGGTTGGAAGAAACTGGATGTAGCTTCATGGTTTTGAAGTGAACCAGTATAAATTGTTTGTGTATTGATTCTCAATCTCTATCATCTTCATTTTAATTGTTTCTTGATTCATTTGCTTGACCAAAAAAGTCAGTTTTGATTCATTGAATTCCTTGGGGCTGAGCTACTTGATTGAATAAGGTTTCTTGGTTTTTGAAAAGTGATTAAGATCCTAGAAACTCTGATTTAGATTAAATAAATTTTTAATATACCAAGGTTTAACCAATTCACCCCCCTCTTGGTTAAGTGTGAAGTATTCATATTCTTTTCACATGTATGTGAAATAAGTTGTGATAATCAATTTCATAAGACTGGTAATCGATTAAAGCAGTAAAGCTCAAAATATGAAATATGCTTGTGTAATCGATTACTGATTGTGGTAATCGATTAAACAGTAATGCATATAGACTAAAGAACTAAGATAATCGATTACATAACATGGTAATCGATTAAAGCAGTGATGCATGATTTTCATATTGTACTATGTAATCGATTACAAAAAGCCTGTAATCGATTAATATGTTTTTCATGCTTTTCCAGATTTAGAACAAAGCCTTTAATCGATTAAAAACATTGTGTAATCGATTAAAGCAGTAAGTTTTCATTTTTCCAAAAACATAACCATGAGAACTTAGCTTCATTTAAAATCATTGATTGACTAGCTTTAATACCTTAATGATAAACATGTATGTATGTTAATGAGAATGCATATGCAATGCAAGGATCACAAGGCAATGAACTTGAACCAGTTAGACAAATTACAAATGTCTTCAAATTGATTGGGCATGTAAAAAGCTAAAACATTAAGCCAATTACTTCATCCTTGCTTTAATCTTCTTGCAGCTTCCCCTAAATCCAACACCGCTATGCGGTTTTAGAGTTTTTGAATAGTTTCCGTGTTGGTCATGGTTGTCTGAGGAGGGTTGGATGTAACGACCGGCCTCGTCGCTACTATATCACTAACTCTAATCGTGCAAATTCATATTTTAATAAAAAAAACTCAATTTTCTTGATTATGAAAATGAGAGTAAATTTTTTGCAATAATACAATCATCGTACATACGATACAATTACAATAATTGAATACATATGTATACATATACTAAATCAGGACTCATCATTCACATGTTTAGAACTTAATTTAGTTTTACATGTATATACATCTGAAATTACATGTCTAACAAAAAGCCAAAGAACTAACTAAGAAAGAGTTGATTAACAAAACATAACTCTTTCTCCAAAAAGAAATCCAACGTCATCACGTCGGCTTGGCGGCTCCAACTAAAAAGATCTCTCTCTCTAAGGTCACCTACTGCTGCTCATCTGCTTACACGAATGAAAGTTCGTGATCATCACAGGTACCAACCACACGGTACAACAAATGCAAGGGTGAGTTTATTATATAAAACCAACAAACATCATATAGCAGCAATTGGGAAGGAAACAACATTACCCACTACAATCATTAACAAAAATACATGATTCCAATACACACTCAACAAACCAATCATCCAATGCATTTCACGATTCAACCAATCATGCATAGAATGATGCATGCACCTGACTCATCTATCAGCATGCAATGTGGTACCATATCCTGGAAATAGCCTCTCACAGGAAAAATGATTCACCGCCTATCAGGGTCACCCTGTCGTGCACTGGCCATTCCCCCACCCGGTGATCAGCCAGCGTTGCAAGGGAATTCCAAACCTGATGACCCCTTAGTACCTGCATTTTCAGCCCACTGAAACCCACAGGTACGCGCATGCCTTCATTCTATTTCCACACATACAAATGAAGTATGAAACATGGGCATCATCAATGCATGACCTGGCTAGGAACAAATCCTTCCTCGCAAGGGTAACCTGTCATGCACCCCCCATGTACATACGTAACACACCAATGTGGGCTCACCGATGCACTGACCGTGGCTAGGAACAAATCCATCCTCACAAGGGTAACCAACCGGTCATTGCATCCCACGTGTACATACATAACCTATAACCATGGGCACCATCAATGTATGACCTGGCTAGGAACAAATCCTTCCTTGCAAGGGTAACCCGTCATACACCCCCCATGGGTATCCATGTATATCCACACACAATGACATTGTTCACATCAACATTATCTCTCATCAATGTCATTATCAACCTCAGCATCATATCATCTCAATATCATCATCATGCATATCAATATCATCTCATTTGAACATCATCAACTACCTCAATGGCATCTCAATTTCAATATCATCAACGACATCACAAGCAATCACATTTCACATCTATAGATAATACATATGCTTGAGATTCACATTCTCCAGGTCTTCAGACAACCCAAATTTCATACATTCATAATTCATCATATCACAAGACTGATATTTTTAGGAAAATTCTAAATTAAAGAGGAGGACTACAATACATAAAACACACTTTTATGCCCATTTAAAAATTTAATAAAGAATTAAATAGGAAAACATATTATAAAATTTTGGGCAGAGTCTCCTCTGTAATTAAGACTTTTCCCAAAAATCCAATCATTACAACAACAATATCATTAACCCAATAAACATATATCTCATTTGAACATTATTTCATTCAGACATCACCAATCAAATAAGCATCACCTCATCTAAATCATCACAAATCATTTAAACATCATCAATCATTTCCATGGTATCTCAATTTCACTGTCATCTACAACATCAGTAATAAATACACCGCATCCCATTAGTTAAAAACATCATTTGTCTTGAAAACAAGCACACACACAGGGACAAACACACATCAATCATAAATACATCGCATCCCATTAGTTAAAAACGTAGTTTTTATTTGAAAACCAGCACAAAGTAGGGACAGACAGATATCCTCATAGTTGGACTCCCTGGCCCCCAACTATGGTACCAAAACTATAACTAAATAATAAACTCCCCTTACCTATCTATATTTCTCTGTTAGCTCCTTGAAACGTCATTTTGGAATCTCTCAAATTCACGTGCTTTGGCTCAAACGCAGAGCTCTACATACCAAATTGAAGATAATTTAGTATAGATTTCAAAAACAAGGCTAACGTTAGCATTTAGGGTCAAATACCCACTCAAATTTAAAAAGAGACTAAAATGATGTTTTGAGAGTCCACATCAAAAGACATTATTTTGAAATTTCGATCACACCAATGTGATCAAGGTTCAACAAGGATCACAGAAATGATATCAGTTTCATAAAAAGAAGACTTTTACAACATCTCATTTTCAAAGGGTTTTTCAAAGGAAGTGTAAAACTCCCAACAACGGTACCCAAAACACAAGAGATACTAAGAGAAGCTTAAACTAGCTAAAAGAAGACAAAAGAAACCAAGATTACCTCAAGGAAACCAAGAAAGGAGGATTGGGAGCTCCATTCTCTACCAAAACTTCGAGAAGAGTTTCAAAGATTCTGCTCCGATTAAAGGGTTCCTCTCCGTGCGGTGGTCTCGTGGCAAGCAACGGCGGCCCATGGTTGTCTCTGATGGCTGTGGGTGGTGAAGGATGATGAGGGAAAGCTTGGGAGCTGTTTGGAGGAGGAAGAACCTCCATTTTCGTGACTTGGAAGCTTAAATACGTATTCAGTACTGCCTCCACTTGCCCAGGCGAGCAAAAGTGCCTGGGCGAGCTGACCAGATTCTAGAATTTTCTGCTTCAATGAAAATATAATTTTTCACGTTCCAGACATTATTATAATAATCCTAACGGTAAAAAGTTACATATGTGGTTTAGGAACCTTGATTTAAACTTTGAAGATGATCCAACGGCTAACCAATCGAGAATAATTATTTTACTGAAATAGGTTTTCGGGTCAAACTCGGAATCACTCAATTACAACGCAGCTCGAACAAACTCTACATACTTGACATTTACACCAAATAATGGCACATGGATAATTTACATAACATTTCAACTAATCCTAATTAATAAATTAATCAAATCATACAAGGAATACATCACATATATTTTAAGTTACCAAAATTTCAGGGTGTTACATTGGAAGTGTCAACAGGAGTATGACACCTAAGGTTGGAGCGTGTGTTGATCATCCGTGTGTTAACAGTGAATGTATTTTGATGAAGGACTCGAGGCCACAAGGTAAGTTTTGTCGTGGCCCCATGGTGGCTGCCAAATGTTCTTACCAAAATCTAGAAATGCCATGTTGTAACGACCCACCTCGTCACTATGATATCCCTAACTCTTAAATGTGCAATTTCAAATTTTAATGAAAAGAAAATCCATTAATTTGATTATGAAAATGGTAGTAAATTTTTCGCAATATTACAAATATCATACACACGATACAATTACATATTTGGATGCACACACACACACACATACACACACACACACACACACACATATATATATATATCAAACCAGGGCATATCATTCACATATCAGTACTTAATTCATTTGGAATCTTACATATCTAACAAAAGAATCAAGGAAACTAACTAAGAAAGAGTTGATTTATGAAACACAACTCTTTCCCAAAAAGAACTTCAACGTCATTTCGTCGGCTTGGCGGCTCTAACACAAAAGCAAGGGTGAGGTTATTATACATAAACGAGTATTAGGTAACAATAATTAGAAGGGAACAACGATAATGACCACAATCATTACCAAAAATCCATCAACCTAATACACATTCGACAAACAAATCATCCAATTCATTTCATAACTCAAGCAATCATACTCAGAATGATGCATGATCCTGATTTCACTTTCATCATGCAATGTGGTACCATATCATGGAAATAGCCTCTCACAGGAAAATGATTCACTGCCTATCAGGGCCACCCTGTCGTGCACTGGTCATTCCCTCCCCCGATGATCAACCGGCGTCGCTAGGGAATTCCCACGTGTACATACACAGCATACAACCTTGGACACCATCAGTGTATGACCTGGCTAAGAACACATCCTTCCTCGTAAGGGTAACTAGTCATGCACCTCCCATGAGTATCCATGTATATCCACATCACACAATAACAACCATGGGCACCATCAATGCATGACCCGGCTAGGAACAAATCCTTCCTCGCAAGGGTAACCTGTCATGCACCCTATGGTTATCAATATATATCCATATCACATAATGATATTATTCGCATTAACATTATCTCTTATCAATGTCCTTATCAACATCAGCATCACATCATCTCAATATCATCATCATACATATCAAACTCATCTCATTTCAACATCACCATCATGAACATTAATTTCATCTCATTTTCAATGTTATCAGCCACATCAAATTTATCTCATTTAAGCATCACAAACCATATAAACATCATCACCCATTTCCATGACATCTCAATTTCACTATCATCAACAATACCAATAGTAAATAAACTACATCCCATTCGTTAAAAACATTATTTGCCTTGAAAACGAGCACACACAAGAACAAACACACATCAATCATAAATTCATCTCATCCCATTAGTTAAAAACTTAGTTTTTTTCTTAAAAAGCCAGCACACAGAAGGGACAGACAATTATCTCATAATTGGACTCCCTGGCACCCAACTATGGTATCAAAACTATAACTAAATAATAAACTCCCCTTACCTAACTAGAAGTTCTCTCGTTAAAGCCTCACGACGTTGTTTTGAAATCCTTCAAATATGCGTGCTTGTTCAAACGCAGAGCACTATATAGCAAATTGAAGACAATTTAGTATAGATTTCAAGGACAAGGTCAAAGTTAATAGTTGGGGTCAAATACCCACTCAAATCAAAAAGGGGCTAAACGATATTTTTGGCAATCCCAATCAAAAGACATCATTTTGAAATTCCAATCACACCAATGTGACTGGGATTCAACAATGATCATAGAAATGACATCAATTTCATAAAGAGGAGACTTTTACAACATCTTATTTTTAAAGGGTTTTCAAAGGAAGTGTAAAACTTCCAACAACGGTACCCAAAACACAAGAGACACTAAGAGAAGCTTAAAATAGCTAGAATAGTACAAAAGAAACCAAGATTACCTCAAGGAAACAAGGAAAGAAAGATTTGGAAGCTCTGTTCTCTACCAAACCTTCGAGAGGAGTTTCGAAGATTTTTCTCCGATTACAAAGTTCTTCTCCATGCCGTGGTCCCGTGGTAAGCAACGGTGACTCGTGGTGGTTGATGGTGATCTTGGGTTGTGGAAAGGTGGTTTTAGGGCTTTTGGGTGAGTTTAGAGAGAGAGAAATGCGCTTTTCACGTTTCTGCATTGTTGCATTGCTGGTGCATATTTATAACCCGACAACCTCCTTAGCACGCCCTGGCTCGCTCAGCGCGCCTACAGGTCTCGCTTAGCGCAATTTCCTCACTATTAGGAAATTTCATGGAATTGCGCTCAGTGGGACTTGGTTTGCTTAGCTATCCTGATGATCTTGTAGATCCCAACGGTCAAAAGATGAAAAGATGGGTTGGAAAGCTGTTGTGAAAATTTGAAGGCGATCCAACGGTTAACAAATCCAGAATATTAGTTCTACCGAAACAGGTTATAAGCCAAACTACCCCTCTTGTATCATAACCATAAATCAAACAAACTTTACACAGATTAACATATATACCAAGAAATTGCACAAGGTTAATCTACACAATCATTCAACTAATCCAAACTTATCAAACAATCAAATAACACAACAAATACATTAATATCTATTTTCAGTTATCGAAATTTCAGGGTGTTACACACGCACCGAGGTAGAGACAGTCTGAGTGGGTTCCAGACCTTGCACGTCGAACGGTGAGTCAGTCTTGTTAGGAAAGGGGACCTGCAAAACAAATGAAATGATTCCAACACTCAAGTAAGTACATCAATTATAGAGGAGATCGTATAACTAAAGGTGTACGTCTGATGTGGTCTCGGAGAAGGTTGGTTCATCAAGGGTGAATAATGGTGTGAATGAATGTGTGAAAGGGTTAGATAGAACTTGAATTTATAGTGTGGAATATGGGATTTGGGCCTTTGTTGATAATTAATTTGTTGGTAAGATAAATAGATAACTGCATGTTTTTATATAATTCAAATAGTAGATAATATGTACCTTGTTGATAGTCTTTTACTTGTAGATAAGTAACAACTTGTAGATAATATGAGATCTATTGGGAGATAATGCGGTTACACTTATTTGAATAATTAAGTGTAACAGATAGTCTGTTAGCTAATAAGACCCAATTGTTGAGGGTTGACATCCGCACTCCTATAGCAAGGCTAACATGGAGGGCGGACACGTTTACAGTGACCCCACAGTAATGGTCACATGTATTTTCACCATTTTGTGCAGTACAATCGTTGAAGTTATATCCTCACTGTCGTGATTGCCTCGCAATCATTTGACCCGATACCAATCTTGATAAAACTCATCACCCCTTTGAATAACACCAACATCTAACTCAACGTTGTTCCATAACTTCTCATTTCATCAACGCTAGATGCTCCACAAAAGCATGGCTACTTTCCTTCTTTGTTGATCACTCAAACCCTGCAAGAGCTTAAAAATGAGGCTATCAACCTTGAGCACAAAATCATCAATGCGCTGCTTGTGGTTAAGCTTCTCCCAACAACCCTCATTCACCTGGCAAGTTGCAAACATGTGAAATGCAATGCGTATTTTGTGTTTCACAAAGTGGACACAACATAAAGCACTGCATTCCTCTAGACCAAAGGTTAGTCTTTGTATGAAGACAATCACAACACAGCTTCCAAAGAAATAGCTTTACCCGAGGAGGGATATATAAAGCTTCCAAATCAAGTTCCAATTCCCTTCTCTACACAAACTGGCTTGGTCAACAAACTTCTCCATTATAAGCTTGTACGTGCTCCTAACGCTATAATCCCCATTGCTTACAAAACCCCATATGATAGTATCTTGAGCAAACATATCCAAAATTGGTGTTTTCAAAATAGCGTGTATATTTCTCGGTTAAATAATTGAGTGATTAATTCCTTATTCCATCCTTCATTTAGTGAAAACAAGGATGAACGCACACACTAAACCAAGAGGGGGGTGAATTGGTTTAAACTTCAGACTTTTAAAACTTTGTGTAAAACCACAATGGAATTTAGATCGTATCACAAATAATGCTTGGTAAAAACTACAGTTTTTAATCAATCATGACTCACCCTTCACCTTACACAATTTTAAAAACTTTTTCTGTTGATCTCGAAAGAAATAAACCACAAGACAAGTTAGATATATATAACAAGATTCAGAAACAAGTTTAACACAAGATCTAACTGGTTCACCCCTCAAAAAAGAAGCTACATCCAGTGTCTTCTAATCAAAACCAGATTAGAGTTCTACTAAATCAAATATGTTCTTTACAACCTATTACAAGTGATTATCTTTATCAACCCTAGATAAAGAACTAGAATTCTAACACCATATTAGAAATCTAATCATAAAGAACCTGAGAACCATACTCAGTTCTTTACCCCTAGAGAACACTACTCTAGAAAGTTTGACAGAAAACTATTTGATCTTAGCCTTACAAAAAAAATATAAAAGATACAAAACAATTATCTAAATCATTTCAAGAGAGATACAACCTGTGATCCTCAATGTATGAATGAATGAATGAATGTTACCAATCAATTCCAGGTTGCATGAATGCTAATGAACATAATCAACTCTCTTGAAGTTCTTTTGAAGAATCTTGTCTTAACACATCATTATCAATGAAGCATGTAATCTTTTGATCTCAAACAAGAATTGTATCACTCAGAAAATCTATTTCTTGAACCTTTGAAAGCTTAAAAAGTATTGGGTAATTCGTAAACTCAGATTGTATGTTGTATGTCAAAAGCACAGACCCAATAGCTTTAAATAGAAAACAGATTTAATAGAACGTAATCAATTAATACGTAAGTGTAATAGATTATTTTACATAATGTAATCGATTAAAATGTTCTTGAGACAATCTGGAAAACTTTCATGAACAATGTAATTGATTAAACCGTGACATAATCGATTAAACCAATTTGTCTCAGTTATGTAACAAGCCTTTGTAATCGATTACAGATGAGTGGTAATCGATTAAGGCAGTCATGCTATGTTTTGTACTAAGCCTGGGTAATTGATTACATTGAGTGGTAATCGATTAAGTCAGTCAAGCAAGTTCTTCATTTTGTTCTATGTAATTGATTACCATTTGCTTGTAATCAATTAAAATGTTCTTCATGGATTTTCTAGAAATAACACAAGCTGGTAATCGATTAAGGCAGTGCACATTCTGATTTTTGAAAACCTAAGCCATGAGAATTCCTTTTTAAATGTAAACATGTAATCTTATATGCTTTTCTTAAGTCATGAATGCATGTATATGATTATGCTCATGAAATGCAAGGATCACAAGTAAGCTTCTTGAACAACTAGACAAATTACAAATACCTTCAATTTGATTGGCATGTAAAAAGCTAAAATTCTAAAGCAGCAACTTCATCCTTGCCTTGATCTTCTTCCAGCTCCCTCTATATCCAACAGTCTCCCCCTTTTTAGCTTATGCCAAATACCAATTGAACATTTGTAGCCTTTATGTGCATGAGAGAGATGAATGATAGAAGCTTCAAACTTAACCTGAAATTCACTCAACCTTTTGCCAATATCAAGTGTTAAGTTTCCTTGCATAAACATAGATAAATTCTTAGATTGCTCCCCCTATTTTAGGTAATATTTCATAAAATTCAGAAAAATAGATTCAGAGCAATATAAGATTCAAATAACACATGTTCATGTTCATATAGAAGTATAGAAGTATTTTGTTCAATTATTTTCTCAATCATTAGTTCAATTTATTTTCTCCCCTTAGTTGGCTTATCAAAGGAAAAACATTGTAAGATCAACATAATCAAAGAGGAAAAAAAAACTGAACTTGAAACTGAACTTTTCATTAAAAGATAACACGGATACACTTGCAGAAATAAAAAAATAGAACATTAAAAATAGAACACAATCACAAGCACAAACTTAATCAGCCTAAACTAGGGCTCATGAAACCCATGTAGAACCATCCTAGACTCTATATTTTCCAGCCTAGACTGAATCTCTTCTAAGGATGAGTTGGTCTCAACCCTATGCTCATGATGTAGGGACAACAGAGCATCCATCTTTTGAATCATGACAGATTCAAAGGGGTTGTATTGTTGTTGTGCAGGGCCTTCTTAAGCCTCTTCTTCTTCTTCAGCTTCTTCTTAAACACCTTCAGCTTGAGGTTGCTAACCAGCCATCTGCCATCCGTGAGGAGTCTTCACCAGTTCAAGCTTGTTCAAATGCTTTATTTTGATGAGATTGGTGATGTCAGTTGTGTCGTCTACTATCTCAGTTGTGACATCAATCTTGAAATAATCAATGAACCTAGAGATTAACACAGCATATGGAAAGTTATAGCTAATTAACCTAGAGGCTTTCAGCATGGTTTCAACAAACACAAGCATCCAATTGATTTGAGTTGATGTTTTCATGGCATACACCAACTGTTAGTCATCATTAGTGACTTGGGCATGGTTTGTTGACCTTGGAGTCAGGATATATGTGATTATGTAGTGAAGAAGCCTGTCTTCACCTGTCATAGAATCAGTGCCAAGCCTGACCTTCAGCCTAATTTGAGGGTCTTGAAGCATCCCTCTATAGGTTTCAATTTTGTTGTAACCCTTAATTTCTTCATCAAATCTCCTTACACCAACAGGAGAGATTCCAGCTACAACAAGCCAAACCTCCTCATCAATCACCATGGGAACACCCTTCACTTGAGAGCGAATTACCCCATCCATGCTAGTTTTTGCATAGGTGTAAAATACCTTTACTAATTTAGGGTAAAAGGTACCTTTCAGCTCAAGGAATTTCCTTAACCCTTGGACTTCAAGCAAGACAGAGAATTGAAATTCCTCATTAATGAACCAGTCAAGGTCCAAATACTTAGGAGGCATGACTAGTTTTGTAGCATTGAGCTGTATGTAGTTCATTATGTCTTTTTCTTCTGGGAACAAAAATTGAGTATGTTCCCAGCAGTATTTGAGGATTCCCCAGCTTTTCTTTTACTGGTTTGGCTTTCTTTGAGGTAGACATGACTATGGGCAAAGTTTGGGCTTGAGAGAGAGAGAGAGAAGAGAACTCAGAAATTTTAGACAATATTGAATAGAGAGATGGAATTTAGGTGTGATTTTTCTTTCATGTGAAAAGTTGTATTTATAGGAGTTTATAGGGTTCAAATTTGAATTTTAAATGAGAGTAACAGCTATTTCAAGTACCCAGAAGCTTAAATGCCCAGCAGAATATTTGAATTTTGAAATTTGATAAGATATGGCAGTTTAAATTTCCAAGAAATCTGCAGAAGTTGCTGATATGCCGCTAGCATATGATAGTTTTTAGGGTTAATTGATTAATGATTTATTCAATAATTAGTAATATACGCTAGAATTTGTCGAGTTGTTTAATTAATTGTTATTTATCTTAATTATGAATATTTCTTGTTATTTAGGAACCAACAAGAGAGGAAAAGAAGCAACAGGTGCCCTCGACCATCTCGCACGACTCACGCCAGACATCGCGCCAGCTACTAAGGTCAACTCTTTAATTCGAATAAGCCACGCTATCAGCGTGGATACCCACGCGAGTAGCGCCAGATTATCAAAGATTAACTCCTCAGCTCGAACAAGTCGCGCCACTTCCCACGCGAGTCACACCAAGTTATCAAAATCAAACATTCAGTTCGAATATCCCACGTGATCAGCATGGGACCTCGCGCAGGTAGCGCCAGAATGTCAGGAAGAGCATTTAATTCGAACATCTCACGCGATTAGCGCCACAGTTACGCTGTTTCCTGATTTAAGTGATTTTGCACTGAAATAGCTGGGGAAAAAGAGCTTTCTTACCTGAATTAAATATATGAACGTGTGGGAGATAAAATCAGACACTTTTTGGCACAGAAGAGACACAGAAACGCAGAGGAGAAAGTGGAGAGAAGATTAAAGCCAGAGATTGAAGGAAGATTGAGACTTTTGTAATGCTTCTACTGTATTGCTTGAGGTTAGAGATGAATATGTCTGGCTAAACTTTCTTATTGTGGTTAGAGCCAGAACCAATGTGAACTCCTCTGTAACTTGCTTGGTATTAATATGAAGTTCTGATAATTGCTTTATTTTACTCTGTTCTTCATTGTGTAATTCTTTAGTGGATTTGGCCATTCTGTTAAAGTGCTGAGGGTTAGAGTTTGCAATAGGGATATTGGGGCTCTAATTTCTGAAAGGAGTAAGATAACAATTTTTACATTGCCTAGGGATAGGGATGTATGATTGCAGAATTGATATGATGTATTCTTTTAATGCTTAACTTGCTATGGAATCACTAAGGAATTAGGATTTCTGATTGGGTTAAAGGGTTAAATTACTAAGGGATTAGGATTTAACTACTTATGTGAAAATACACTCTCTGAGTAATTAGAAGTAATGGAAATTAACAACCAATTCAAGTAAAAAAGGTAGGGAACAAAGGGGATTGTGCTCTGGCCACAATTATTTATCACCACTGCATAAAGATTAATTTAAATTCGCTTTTTAATTCTCGTAATTTTCTGTCATTATTTAAATTACGTAATTCACAAAACACAACCATACTCTCTTCAAACTTATTAATTTTCTTCCAATTTCTGAGATAGTAAGTTACGATAAGATTGCATTCAACCCATGTGGAAACGATACTTTACTTACTCACTTTATTACTTGAAATGAACGGTACACTTGCCGAGCGTGCAACAGTTGCAATAACGCCATATGTAATCGATTACAAGAGTCAGTAATTGATTAATTCGTAACCAAACAGATAGTCTGCTACATGGTGTAATTGATTAAATCGAAGTGCAATCGATTACTCCAGTGTGAAATTAACCAGAACAACACACTATAATCGATTATATTGTGTAATCGATTACTCCTGTGAGAACATAGCTCAGAGTAACATACTGTAATCGATTACCATACTGTGTAATCGATTACTCCAGTCCATATATTCTCCAGAGTGAACATTTTTTTTGGATAGAGCTAGAACAGAGTGTAATCGATTAATTCGAAGTTGTAATCGATTACATCAGCAAAAATTACTTTGAATAACAACTTTCAATCATCAAATAATCAATTATCTCATGTTGTAATCGATTATTCCTATCTATTATGTAGAACAAACAGTGATTATGCAGCAGAAACTCATTTTCATTCATTTTTTATGTATGGTCATTTATCTAATGAATCATCAAATGGAAAGGCAATTAAAATGACATGCTAACATATGTTGGATTCATCAAGTATGCCTAGCATATTTCTAAGTGCATAAAACCTATCTCTTGCCAAAGGCTTTGTAAAGATGTCAGCCAATTGATTTAGAGTATCTATGAACTCAATTTTACAATTACCCTTTTGGATATGATCCCTGAGGAAATGATGATGTCTTATCTCAATATGTTTGGTCCTTGAATGCATGATTGGACTCTTGGATATGTTGATTGCACTAGTGTTGTCACAGAGCAGGGGTATCTCCTTTAGCTCAACACCAAAATCTTGTAGTTGTTGCTTCAACCAAAGGCTTTGTGCACAGCAGCTTCCAGCAGAGATATACTCAGCTTCAGCAGTTGGCAAAGCAACATAAGATTGCTTCTTGCAGTGCCAAGAGATTAGTGAGCTGCCTAACAGGTGGCATGTTCCACTAGTGCTCTTCCTATCCAATTTGCACCTTGCAAAGTCAAAGTCAGAATATCCAATTAAGTTGAGAGATGCACCTTTAGGATACCAAAGTTCAACTCTTGGGGATTTGCTTGGTATCTAGTACACAAGCATATACTTAGCATAATGTTAGGTCTACTTGCAGTCAAGTATAACAAAGATCCAATCATTCCTCTGTATTTTAACTCATCAACACTTTTTCCTTTGTCATCTGAATCAATATAGGTTGATGTAGCCATTAGAGTTGCAACATCCTTGTTTCAAACCATAAAAGCCTTTCTTTATCTCAAAACATGGTTTGGATGTTTGTAATCAATAAATCTAGGAGGCTGGTCAACATATATCTCTTCCTTAATGTAACCATTTAAAAAGGCACTTTTAACATCCATTTGAAACAATTTAAAATCCATCAAACATGCATATGCAAGCAACAACCTAATGGCCTCTAACCTAGCAACTGGAGCATAGTTTCATCATAGTCTATGCCTTCCTCTTGGTTGTATCCTTTTGCAACCAATCTGGCCTTGTTCCTTACTATGATGCCACTTTCATCAAGTTTGTTTAGAAAAACCCACTTGGTGCCAATAGGTTTGTGAGAAGAAGGTCTAGGAACAAATTTCCAAACTTCATTTCTCTTAAATTGATTCAACTCTTCATGCATGGCCATCATCCAATGTTCATCAAGCAAAGCTTAGTCAATGCTCTTTGGTTCAATCTGTGAAACAAAAGCCACAGTACAACAAAGATTTCTTAGAGAGGATCTAGTAAAAACTCCCTTGGAAACTTCTTCAATTATATTGTCAAGGGAAAGGTCTTTAGTTGTTCTTCAATCCTTGGACTTTTGTAATGGTGTTGACTATTCTAATTCATCATATGGTTCTGCCTTTTCCTCTTCATTTAGATCCTTGAGTTGTAAATACTCTTCCATTGGTCCTGCATCAATATCACACTCATTTTCCTCCGTGGAGGAGTTAGACTCATCACATATACCATGGACAGATTCCTCTACACACAATGTTCTTTTATTAAAGATCCTATAAGCTTTACTTTGCAAAGAGTAACTAAGAAAATAGCTTCATCAGCTTTAGAATCAAATTTGCCAAGAGAATCTTTACCATTGTTTAAAACAAAACACTTGCAGCCAAATGTTCTTAAGTGAGATATGTTTGGCTTTCTACCTTTGTATAGTTCATAAGGTGTTTTCTTTAAAATAGGCCTTATGAGTAATCTATTCAAAGTGTAGCAAACCGTACTAACCGCATCAGCCCAAAAATGTTTAGGCAAATTTGCTTCATTAAGAAGCGTTCTTGCTCCTTCTTCAAGGGATCTGTTTTTCCTCTCCACAACATCATTTTGTTTGGGTGTTCTTGGAGCTGAAAATTGTGGTTGATTCCATTTTCTTCACAAAACTTTTCAAAATACTCATTTTGGAATCCAGCACCATGATCTTTTCTTATTGAAACAATGTTGCATGCTTTTTCATTTTAAATGATCTTGGCTAATTTTCTAAATGCTGTGAATGCATTACTCTTGGATCTTATGAACAAAGTCCATATGTATCTAGAGTAATCATCAACAATAACAAGCCCATAGAAATTAGCCCCAAGCTCATAGTTCTAGAAGGATCAAATAAATCCACATGAAGCAATTTAAGGGGTCTAGAGGTAGAAACAACATTTTTACTTTGAAAAGAGTTCTTTGATTGTTTCCCATTTTGACAAGCATCACATATTTTGTCATTCTCAAATTTAAGCTTAAGTAAGCCTATGACTAAGTCATTTCTAATAAGCTTATTCATATGATGCATGTTTAAGTGACTACCTCTCCTATGCCATAACCATGTATCATTAATATTACTTACTGGGCAGCTAGTGTTGTGAATAAATGCATGCTCAATGGATAGAACATATATGTTACCATTTCTCTTACCAACATGGATAATCTCACGATTTTGACCATCACATATTAAACAACAATTGTCATTGAAGGAGATCTTGAGTCCTTTGTCGCATAGTTGGCTTATGCTTAGGAGGTTTTGCTTCAAACCTCTCACATAAAGCACATTCTTTATCTTTGTTTTGAAGTTATCTCCTATATTTCCTTCTCCAATGATCTTTCCTTTATTATTATCACCATAAGTGACATATCCTCCATCTTTGTGAGTCAAATTTGTGAGCATGGACATGTCACATGTCATGTGCCTAGAGCAACCACTATCAAGATACCATAATGCTGATTTTGCTCTTAGACACACCTGCAAAAATCAAATTAAGTAACAAAGAAAGGTACCCAATGTGGGTTGGGTCCATAGGGGTTAGTTAGTTTCCTTTTTCTCTTAGGTACCCAAATGCATTCACCATTAGGCACATAGTATCTCCTAGCATAGCGCCTAATGGATGTATGACCTTTCTTCATGCAATAATTGCAAGTAATAGTATTTGATCCTCTTTCAAAATGAGTCAATTGATGATACTTAGTTTTTTAAAAGCCTATTTGATTTTTCTATTTTGGTGGTACAAACTTTGTTTTTCCAAAAGGTTTTGATCCATGTTTGTAACCCAAACCAGAAGTATCTCTAGCATATTTTTGAACACTAAGCATTTGATTCAAACTACATTTTCCTCTATAGAGTCTTTTCAAAAGATCAACCAAGTAAGAATTTTCTTAAAGCAAAAGCATATACTTTTCACCTTGACTCTTTTTGTAATCATCA
>QARZ01041114.1:500729-531080 GCA_013407115.1 Glycine latifolia | reverse complement strand
TCCATGTTTGTAACCCAAACCAGAAGTATCTCTAGCATATTTTTGAACACTAAGCATTTGATTCAAACTACATTTTCCTCTATAGAGTCTTTTCAAAAGATCAACCAAGTAAGAATTTTCTGAAAGCAAAAACATATATTTTTCACCTTGACTCTTTTTGTAATCATCAAATTCTTTTTGTAAAAGCTTGCATTTATCAACACTTGAAGATGATGAGGCACATACACATCCATTAGCTTTGTAACTTGAAACAAACTTTTCATTTGCTTCTTTCAAATTGCAAAGTTCAGATTGCAATTCAGCAATTTTGGTAACATGCCATTTGAGATTACCTTTGAGCCTATTATTGGTTTGTGCAAGTTTTTGGGTCTCTTCATGCATCTCATGGAAAGCATCAACAATATTATATTATTCATAAATTTACTTCAGATTTAGTACTTGAGAATTCTTCATCATCATTTATTGTGGATCTGAAGCAAACATTTGCTTCTTCATTTTCACTTGTCGAGTCGGAGGTTGTTAATCATCGTCTTCCTATGCTATGTATGTCTTCTTTGGCTTTCCTTCTTTCTTTGTCTTCCTCTCACCTTGTTGCTTCTTCAAAAAGATTGGACATACAGCATACAGATTTGATGTAGCCGGGTTTACCACATTCGAAGCAAGTGAAGTTGGAGGTATTGTTGTTGTTGCTGTCATTTTTCTTGTTGAACTTTGATAGTTTTTTGTTCTTGTTTCTTCTCATGAACTTGCTGGATTTCTTCACTATTAGGTTCATATGTTCATCACTTGAGTCTTCTTCCTTTTCCACATGAGTTGATGCAGTTTTCAAGACTATATACTCTTGTGTTTCTTCTCTGCATCCTCTGCATGTGTTAGCTGTAACATTTCAAGTTCATACTCAAGAAGCTTACCAAAAAGTGCAATCATGGACATTTTGGATAGATCTTTTGATTCCTTGATTGCTGTAACTTTTGATTGCCATGGTCTTGTGAGACACTTCAATATTTTGATGTTCAATTCTTCAGCATAAAAAATATTCCCAAGACCAAGAAGATGGTTGACAATGTGAGTGGACCTTGTTTGTAGTTGAAAAATGTTTTCTGTATTGCTTATCTTGAACATTTCATATTCATGAATCAAGGCATGCTTCCTTGATCTTCTTACTTTGTTTGTTCCTTCATGAGTTACTTCCAACATCTCCTACATTTCCTTTGCGCTTTTACACCTAACAGTTCTAAAGAATTCATCGAAGAAAGAGCAGATGTAATCATGTTTTTAGCTTTAAAATCATACTGCACAAGTCTTTTTTTGCATCCATCATCTCATCCCACTCCTTGAGAATTCTTTCATTATGAACAGTTTTTGTAGGATCAAAGGACCTTTTTCAATTGCATTCCAAGCACCGAGGTCGTTTCATTGAATAAAAATCTGCATACGATTTTTCTAAAAACTGAAATGTTCTCCTTCAAACATCGGAGGACGATTGAGGGAGGCACCCTCCTTGAAGGTAATCTGTATTGTATTCATTTTCTTGAAAAGAATAGTGATCTTGATTAACTTTCAAGAACTAGCTCTTGATACAATTGAAAACAAGGATGAACACACACACTAAACCAAGAGGGGCGGTGGTGAATTGGTTTAAACTTCAGACTTTTAAAACTTTGTGCAATCCACAGCGGAATTTAGATCGTATCACAAATAATGCTCGGTAAAAACTACAATTTTTAATTAATCAAGACTCACCATTCACCTTACACAATTTTAGAAACTTTTTCTGTTGATCTCGAAAGAAATAAACCACAAGACAAGTTAGATACAGATAACAAGATTCAGAAACAAGTTTAACACATGATATATACTAGTTCACCCCTCAAAAGAGAAGCTACATCCAGTGTCTTCTAATCAAAACCATATTAGAGTTCTACTAAATCAAATATGTTCTTTACAAGCTATTACAAGCCTTTGTAATCAATTACAGATGAGTGGTAATCAATTAAGGCAGTCATGCTATGTTTTGTACTAAACCTGGGTAATCGATTATAGTGAGTGGTAATCGATTAAGTCAGTCAAGTAACTTCTTCATTTTGTGTTATGTAATCGATTACGATTTGCTTGTAATCGATTAAAATGTTCTTCATGACTTTTCCAGAAATAATACAAGCTGGTAATCAATTACTTATTGTCTGTAATCGATTAAGGTAGTGCACATTCTGATTTTTCAAAACCTAAGCCACGAGAATTCCTTTTTAAATGTAAACATGTAATCTTATATGCTTTTCTTAAGTCATGAATGCATGTATATGATTATACTCATGAAATGAAAGGATCATAAGGCAAGCTTCTTGAACAACTAGACAAATTACAAATGCCTTCAATTTGATTGGCATGTAAAAAGCTAAAATTCTAAAACAGCAACTTCATCCTTGCCTTGATCTTCTTCCAGCTCTCCCTATATCCAACATTTAGGACATCCATAATATCTACCACTTTTAGATTTTGAAGGTCGTCAATAATAGGAGTTTTAGGAGCAAGGTTGCTCTCCAATCTCAGCCACGACTCATTCCAAAGTCCAACATTTGATCCATTGTCGAATTTCCATTTATATCCTTCCTTAATGACAATTTTTGAAGAGAAAATGCTTCACCAAGTAAATAATGGGTTGTATGTCCTAAGGTAGCTCCCATAAAATCTCCTATAGGAAAATATTTAGATTTGAAGACTCTAGAAGGAAAAAAATTGACATAGACATAATCTTCCATGCGTGCTTTCCTAACATGGTCAAATTGAAAGCAAATAGATTTCCGAAACCCAAACTCCTTTCTTCTTCATGACTCGTAATTTATCCCATGTCATCCAATTAACCCCTTTGATTCCCCTCCTACTTGAACTCCACCATAAAAATTCATCAGTTTTTGAAGTTTCACTCCAAGTGATCGATGGATTTGAAATTTACTCATGCAATAGGTTGAAATAACTTTCACCACTGACTTAATAAGAACCCCTCTTCTTGCCATAGACATTTCCTTTCCACTCCAAGAATTAATCTTTTGCCACACTCTATCTTTTATAAAATTAAAGATAGTCTTCTTGTTATAGGAACTAAAAACATAAATAGATATACTATAAAGACTAAAATCATATTAAAGCTAATAAATTTTGAAAATAAATTTAAAACTATTTTAAAAGGAGTTTAATTTTATTTACTATTAGTGTAAATATTTTTACATTTTTAATTAATTAGAAATGAGAATTAATAATTTTTCATATATGATAATTTATATTTAGATAATAATTAAATTTTATATTTGTTAAAATTAAATTCAGGTATAAATTTTTGTACAATAACTTACACATTGCTCAACTAAGATCCCTATGCAAATAATTATTTACATTAAAAATCTGATTTCTTTTCACTTAAATTTATTTGTTGAATAAAAAAAGAAAAAAAGCAACCTATACTGTTCCTTAAGAAAAAAAGCAACCCATCAAGTTATGTTCCAGAATTATTTTGGGTTCAATAACTCACACATTGCTTAACAACTTATGATTTATTTTTAGTTTTTTTTTTTTTACTAAAATTTGTTTTTAGTTAATATTTACGTTTTGCATAAACAAAATTGAAGGAGCATGGAAAGAAAAAGAAAGTGAGCGGGAAAGTGAAGAGCAATAGACAGAAACAAAAAAATGGAATAAAATAGAAACGGAGACTAACGTTGGCAGTTACCGTTCCAAGGGACCCATCACTTAAAAATCCATCAAAATGGAGTTGGAGCTGAGTTGGAAATTCATGATTTTCAGTTAAACAAATGTTAATAAAAGTTACAAACAAATGTATAAAATTAATAAATTAGCTAACTATTATTTTTTAATAAACAAAAACTATGTTCACTTAGAAAAAATGTGTAAGAATTTTAACATAATTTAAATTAAACTAAGATCATGATCTATTTAAATTTAAATTATGGTATATATGCTTTTAGTTTTATGTATTAGAAATAAAAAATGAATTTGAATACATTAACAACATAAATTTAAACTGTTATGTAATGATGTCAAGAAAAAACTGTTATGTAATCATAACTTGTCATGCATACTAAAATTTAAACTTTTTGATAATTACTTTACAAAAGTCATATTTATATTATTTTCTATTCAATTGACAATAATAAAATATTTACATTAATAGTATATTAAAATTACAAATTTTAAATAAAATATAAATTTTAATACTTTCAAATTCTTAATATATAATTTAGGAATTATATCGTTATATTATTATGAATTTAATTTAAATATAATAATAGTTTAGATATTTTTATAATATTATTTAATATATAAGTAAGATTATTAATTTTATAATAAATAATTTATAAGTTATAAAAAATATGATTTTAAGATTTTTAATTAGCTCATAATATAAATTTCTTATGTTATATTATATGTTAGTAAATTATGAGAAAACATTTAATTCAAGATTCAAATCATATACACGTTACTTGTGGGGACCTAACCCTTGTTGTCCCCTCTCCCTCTTTCCAAGAAATAATTTCATTCTTAAAACCTTTATTGAATTCAAAATATCTAATGAAATTAAAATAATCCCATACTGATTAATTTATATCTTTGATGGTAAAGAAATATAACTTTTGAAGTGTTATTATCAAATACATTTTTATCATTTTTTATACATTTTGTTAATAAATGTGATAAAGATATTGATTAAGAATAAAAAAAGATATTGATGAAACAAAAAATTATAGTGTATATATATTTATTATTTTTAAAAATAAATATAAACAATTTTTATGCAATAAAAATTTGTCAATAAACTTTTATTTTCCTAATTAATTCCGTACATAAAATTCATTAGTTTTTTCTTTTTAATATGGTTTATCAAAATAAACAATATGGTTTATGTCAAATTAAAAGACTAATAACAGTCTTAAAAATAAATGAATTTAAAATTTTGCGACAAAATTTAAACTTAAAAAATGTGGACAACGCAAACTTTGCTTTTATTTGCATTCTCTTGTTCCCTGGTTCATCCGTTTTATGTGAACCAAACAACATCACCAAGCGTTTTTGCGTTCTTCATCTTCTACCTTTCGCCAATTCAGGAACCCCCAAAACCCTAGATCGAACGCTGCCGCCACCGTTTCTCGATTCTCGGGGGTGGAAAATTGCCGTTCTCTGATCCGAAATTCGAATATCTGCTATTTTTTTCTTCTCTTGCTCTGATTTCGATTGCAGTTTCTAGGGTTTCTGTGTTTCTGATTTGGGGTTTCGGAAATGGGAAGCAGAAAGGAAGAAGAGAGGAACGAGAAAATTATCAGAGGTCTCATGAAGCTTCCGCCGAATCGAAGATGTATCAACTGCAACAGCCTGGTAAATTCAACTTCTGTTTTTGAATTCGATTTTATTTTTCTTCTTATTTGGTTTGGTAAAAGTGTGTTTTAGTAACCTTTTTTATGTTTTGAGTTTTATGAATAATTAGAAGCTTAAAAACTCTTAAAAGCCTTCGGCGCTGAAGTGGGCATAGTTGTTGAGCTGAGAAGGGTGGAAAATATTTCAAGAATTTGACATCGAGATTTTAATTTTGAAGTCTTTTGTTTTTTCCTGCAGATTCCAAAAAGATTACATTGATTTAGACTTTAGACAAAATTAGCCTAATAATTAGCATTTGCAAAAGGTTATTATACAGAAGAAGACTTTCAAATTATTCATGTGATTTTCTTTTTCTGGTTTTATATGATGTTATTATTGCTTAATATTTGAGAAAAGAACTTATCAACGTTTTGTCTTTGTTATGAGATGATTTCCAGTTAATGGATATGCCGTTATTTGTACAGGGACCACAATATGTATGTACGAGTTTTTGGACTTTCATTTGTATGACATGCAGTGGAATACAGTGAGTTCCTTTTCGTTTTATTAACTCATGCTTTATATTTTTCTCTAAAGAAGGATGCTTACATTTTATAATTATATAGCTTGTCAAGTCCTGAATGTTTAAAGGTGATTGGGATTTCGATTGAGAAAAATAAACAGGCTTGATGTAAAGTTTCAGCTAATTGTTATATCATATGTATTTTTAAGACACATCATGTTTGCAATGTTATTGAATGTTCGGTGCTCTTGTGGTTGAAAATAATCATGAACGTACATTATTTTGATAACTATACTCAGTTTCTTTCTTTCTTTCTTTTTTTTCTTTTTTCTTTAACTATGTTTTCTGCAGTAGCTGAGAATAATGAGAAAATCTTTAATTCCAAAATGAATTTCTTATAAATTTCTGCTTTACTTTTGGTCATTTTGATTTTTGACATGAGATAAAATTCTTAAAAAAATGAAAGCGTCATAATAAATATTGTCTTTTAAAGGAGATTTTTGAATACTATGTTTAATAAATTAAATTCAACATCAACATTAACAACACCTTTAACCCAAGTTAATTGGGGTCGGTGGTAGATGAGCCCAATGATAGATACAAGGAAATTGAAAAAAAAAGGAAGGAGGAGGGAAAGAAGAGGGGGAAATAAGACACCAAAAAAAGAAAAAAGGAAAGAATGGTGAAAGAAGGAGGGGGAAATTAAAGAGGAAAAGAACTAAAAAGAGACTGTCTGAAACATAGAAATAATAATGGGTCTAACCCTTCACCAGACTTATAGCCTTTCTTCACTCCGTCCTAAGACACACCTTCCGTCAAATTATATCACACTTCATTAAGTCTTGTTTAATTACCTTTTTCCAGGTAAGTTTTGGTCTACTCTTTTTGTCGAGCTCTTGGTAACAAACTCTTGTTCTTACGGGAGCTTTCAGGGGTCATCTCATTACGTGCCCAAACTACCTCAATCTATGCTTCCTCATCTTTTCACTCACCGGTACTACTGTTATCTTTCGTTGAATATCTTAATTTCTTATCTTATCCATCTTCGTATAACCACAATTCCACCTTAACATCCTCATTTCTGCTATTCCTATTTTATGCTCATGTTGCCTATGTGCTGATCAACATTTAGTTCCATATAATATTGCAGGTTTTACAACTGTTCTATAAAATTTTCCTTTTAGCTTAAGAAGAATTTTGCGGTCATACAAAAACACAGATGCACTCCCCCATTTCATCCACCTGATTCTATGATTTATATTCTTATCAATCTCTCCACCTTTTTGCAAAATTGATCCTAAATATCTAAAAACATCTTTCTTGGGTGTCTCTTGACCAAGTAGATGCACGGGGTCTTGATCACCATCTCTTACTAGTGAAAACTCATACTTCATATATTCAGTCTTGCTCTGACTTATCGTGAATCCTTTAGACTCCAAAGTGTTTCTTCACAATTCAAGTTTCCCATTAACACTGTCTTTGGTCTCATCAATAAACACAATATCATTTGGAAAAAGCATACACCATGACACTTCCTCTTAAATATCTTTTGTTAGTTCATCCATCACTAAGGCAAATAGATAAGAACTAAGAGCCGAACCTTGATGTACACTTATCATACATATCCTTGATTGCATTAATATACTTTAATGGTATTTTTTTCTTCTCAAGAGTCCACCATAAAACTTTTCTTGGGATCCTATCGTATGTTTTCTCAAGATTTATGAACTCCATATGTAAGTCTTTCTTCTTTTCTCGATACCTTTCCATGTCGCATCAAGAAAATGGCTTCCATGGCACATCTTCTTGGCATAAATCCAAATTGATTTACAGAAACCTTGGATTCTCTCCTCAAGTGATGTTCAATAACTCTCCCACAACTTCATAGTATGGCTCATGAGCTTAATGTCTCTATAGTTAGAATAATTATGGATATCTCGTTTTTGTAAATAGGCACAATTATACTTTTTCTCCAAGCATCATATAATCTGAATTAATCTTATAATCAGCATATCTACTCTTTTTTGTGATGTTATTACTCCTCATACAATGATATCATATGGCCTTGTTATCATGGTTTAATGTTCATCAATTATGCTTCTTTATAATATTATTGATAATTATTCCTTTTTAATATTGATTCCATATAGCCAACCTCACATACTTTGAGAAGGCTTGGTTATGATTGTGGTAGTAGTTCCATATTTGGTGATATTGTACGATTGTTAAAATCACCTGTTTTTTACATGTCATGCAGTCGTGAGTTTACTCATCGTGTGAAGTCTGTGTCAATGGCAAAGTTCGCTTCACAAGAAGTTGATGCTCTTCAAAATGGTGGTAACCAGGTAAAAGATTGATTTTTTCTTCTTTTTGATAGTGGTAGCTACATTTATTTCCTTGTTAAGTATAAATCTTCTTCATTTGTAGCTACCTTAATTTCCTGGTTGAATTGTGATTTATCTGTGGCTCTTTGTTTTAAGCGTGCAAGGGAAATATATTTGAAAAATTGGGACTTCCAGAGACAGCGGTTGCCAGATAACAGGTATAGTTATATGGTTTGCGGTTAAAGCTATTTTACTAACCTGTTATTTATCTTTAATAATATGTATAACTTATTGTGTGGCATTATGATGCTATTCTTTTGCAGCAATGTTGAAAAAATAAGGGAATTTATAAGGAGTGTGTATGTGGATGGAAGATATGCTGGAGCGAAGTCTTCAGAAAAGCCTCCAAGAGATGCACAGGCAAGATATTCTTAGATACTGATTGTTTCTTGGAATAACTAATTTTTCTTAAGCTTGGTATAGCTTATTCTTTTTTTCTGATGTCTTTTTCCCCCTGCAAAAGAAGTATTGGGTTTCCAGATGTATGTTGTCGTGTATGATAATTGTTTGTGCTTCCTTTGTTCTAAATATAATATATAATACTATTATATTCAATATATAAATATATAATACTATGATATTTAATTCATTTTGCTTGAGGGTGAGCCCTGGCACAGCGATTAAGTTGTGCCTTGGTGACTTGTTGGTCATGGGTTCGAATTCAGAAACAGTCTCTTTGCATATGCAAGGATAAGCCTGCGTACAATATCTCTCCCCTTTACCTTCGCATAGCGAGGAGCCTCTGGGCAATGAGGTACGTAGTTTTTATTTTATTTTATTCAATTCAGTTTGCTTAGGTCACCGACCCAAATTAACTTGGGTTAAAGGTGCTGTTGATGGTGATGAATTCAGTTTGCTTAGGTAAATAAAGAAAGAAAAGAAATAAATGAATAAGGTGATCAATTACACAGATCTTTTTCTCAGTATTGTGCATATAATTGTTTAGTGAAACTTAAATTTGTGAACATAATGAAGTAAATGATGCCTTAGCAATCACTAAGGAAATCAGCTAGACATAATTAGTTGCACAATTATCCTCATAATCCAAGTTAATTTCACCCTTTAGTTAAATTTCTGAACATTTTATATTTGCAATTAACTGTAGAGCCCTGGAATTCATGAAGATGAGATTAGGCGTGCCAGTTCTTATCATTCATATTCTCAAAGTCCTCCATATGATTATCAATATGAGGATAGGCGGTATGGAAAACAAGCAGCTGTACTGACCAGGAAGCCTGGTTCAGATAAAGCTCGCTATGAAGGGAAGATGTCTAGTATTATCTACAGTCCTGGCCGCTTCAGTGATCACGCGTATGATGACAGATTTGCAAATGAGGGATCTGGTCCAAGAATTTCTGACTTTTCTGTGTCTAGTGGTGGCGAACAATTCAAATCCGATGTTCAGTCTCCCAATTTTCATAAGGATATCAAGATTAGAAGTCCATCCTATCAGCGACGTTCTGGTTCAAGTTCAAGTGAAGATGTGTCGTCCCAAGCAAGAAATGCATCTTTGGAAACTAATGCCAATGCCAAGAGAGATGCAGATGGAATTCGTCCTCCACAGGTTTGTCAGAGAATTGGAATATTGTCCATAGAAAGAAATGGATTTTCCTGTAGGAATCAAAATATCAAATAATATATTGCCTGCATGCTGTTTCTGGTTTAGGATGAACATTATTAACAAGTAAAATAATGCAAAGAAAGTTATTATTGAGGTAACATGGTACAAGTATAGGAATATGAACATAGGAAGGATAACAAATTTATTAGTGGAGCATTACATTTTCTGAAGATAGTCAGATCAATTCTTCAGGGCATCAATATATCAAATTTAGTAGAGAGAGAGAGAATTGAGTCTTTGAGTTTCTTATTAATAATGGATTTCTTGATCGATATTTACTATATCTCACTGCCTGCTAATGAGTCCTTGTGAGAAGATCTATTAAAAAGTTGAGATGTGGTCTTCTTCATAACTATCACTTATGTGAAGTCCAAACATTCAAATGTTACCTTTCTAAAATAACCAGCGATTGGTTTAATTTGAGTGTGTTCAAACTTGGTGAATAAGCATTCTGTTTGAATGATTCTGTTTATTACATTTTCCAAGTGCGTGTGGCCTTATTGTTGTATCAAGCTGATCATGTGTTTCTCTCTGCATGGCATTAATTTGCACTCATTCCCCAGAGAACTGTGTCAGCACAATCAACAGACAACAAATTTCCATCCTTGAGATCTTATAATTCTGGCAGTTTAGTTGATTTTTTCTCAGAACCAGTCCAAGATTCAGAACCACTTCAGAATAAAGCATTTGGCATTCCACGACCACCTGGTCCTACAAGATCTGTTAGCATGGACCTCTCCAAGGCACCACTGGAATCAGCTTCACCTGTTGATCTTTTTCAGTTACCAGCAGCACCATCTCAAGCTCCAACTTCGGATTTGTTTCAATCATCTCTTTCATCTGCAGATCCATCTTTCAATAAGAATCAACTTACTCAAACATCCCAGCTTGCATCTGTTGATTTTTTTTCCGATTTTTCTCAGCAGCCTTCTACTGTAACCTCAGATGGGAAGACACTGGAATTATCTGTCCCTAAAAATGAAGGATGGGCAACTTTTGATATGCCTCAGAGAACCTCCTCTAATGCACAAGTGGAAATTCCAATCACTGTACCCTCAAATGCTAAATCTTTAGAAGAAAGATTTGATCCACTTTCAACCTCAAATGCAAACATGCAATGGCCATCTTTTGATATGCCTCAGAGCACCTCCTCTACTGCAGAAGGGGAAATTCCAGCCACTGTACCCTCAAGTGCTAAATCTTTACACAAAACATTTGAGCCATTTTCAACCTCAAATGCAAACAGGCAATGGCCATCTTTTGAAATTTCTAGTGTTAGTGTACCTTTTTCATTTACATCTAATTTATGGCATGATGGTGTGTGGATTGGAGAAGAACAAGTTTCTGCTATGGCTGCAAACACTCAAGTAAGTAAAAGAAAGTTTAATTGATGGCTAGTTTTGCATTATTGTGCAATACTCCTTTGGAAATTAATTGTGTCCCTTGCTTTTGTTCCTGGTGAAATTTCAAGATGTAATGGAATAAATTGAAACTTACATAAGGGTTCGTATGTTGTGTCTGTACAGTCATGAGTAAATTAATGGATGCCCCTTGCTTTTGTTCCTGGTATAATTTCAAGATGTTATGGAATAAACTGAAACTTGTAAAAGATTTCATATATTGTGTTTGTACTTTATACAGCCATGGAATGCATTTGAAGATTCTGGTGGCCATCATCCTGTGGATGCCCTTAGTCAAGGATTACAATTGCACAAATTTCCATCGGCTGATAATCATATTTTGGGTTTAAGAGAGTCTGAGGTTGTTATATGCATCCTGTATTACCTTGCCATGATAGTTTTATGATGTAGAAATTCGCAAGCTCAACTTTTTTATTTGCTCACCCACTTTTTCTTTTGTTTTCTTTTTTTGAAATAAAATCAGGGATCCAATGAAGATGGAGTTAAAGGCATTGCCCCTGTTGGTGGATTTGATAATCATGACATCCCATCACATGTCAGTGGCTCAGCATATCCCCTACCCATGCTTCCTCCAATGGTTTGTTCTCTTAGGTTGATCGAGAATTTCTTATATTCAATAAAATGGTAGGTTTTCTTTATATATTTTTGGTTATTAATTTTGTTTATTCTTTCAGGGTGATATTCAACCTAATGAAACGAAATCTAAATCAACTAATCCATTTGATTATCCCTATGAATCTGATGTAGATCACAACAATATGGTATGTCATGGAGAGTTAGTAGGTGTTTATCTGTTATTTAATATTTGTTTATTTAAAATTAGTTCCTGATGATACTTCTGCCAAATTTTAACTCATTGGTGATAGTTCATCTGATCACACTCTTGAAGGTTCATAACATGTGATTTTAACCATTTCAATTCAGCATTGTAACTTGCAGCCTTTCTATTCGGTTTGTTTTAATGTTCTGAATTCCCAGGAGTGATAGTTCATCTGATCACTCTCCTTCATTTGAAACCTTTTGAAACTCCACCACAGCTAAAAAAATCTAAGGGGGTGTTTGTTTCACGGAATGATATTGTATTCCCAAGAATATGATAAGTAGGAATGTTATTCCTAGGTATATTTACTACGTTTTTGGTTACATTTTAATATTCCTAGGGTTATTTTTAAAATTCAAAAATAATTTAAATAAGAGTAAAAATGGAAGAAGGATCATTAAACATTTTGGAGAATAACTTCCATGTTCCCATGGGAATATCACTTTTCCATCCCCCTTGGGAATAAAAGTATATAGGAAAACATAGTATAAAAGGAAGTTACAATGTTTCCAAAATCAACAATACTTGGGAATAATTTTTCAAAACTTGTAACAGACATAGGAATGTTACATTCCCATGTTTACATTACTAAGCATGAACTTTTAATCCGTGAAACTAACACACTCTAAAGGATTTAGGGGGTGTTTGATACAAGAAAAGTTTTTTCATGTGCTGGAATCATGATTCCTAGGAATGGCTAAAATCTATTTGGTTGGCCCATACATATTATTGGCAATGTTTATGTTTCTTGGGAATAAAAGATTTTCACATTTAGTTTTAATAGAACTTTCTCATTTACTTAAATATTTACCACATTAAATTGTCTAATAAGAGCAACATGGTATTTTACCCAAATAAAACTTTTTCTCTACTTGGAAAAGTTAGATTCTCACCTCCCCTTGGGACAATTTTGTGGGAAACACAAGGCAAAAACATTCCTAGGAAACAATGTTTTCTGGGAATGTTATTTTTAAATAATAAACCAAACATGATGGGAAACAAATATTCCCAACTTCAGATTCCTGGGAAACTAAATTTTTTCCTTGTACCAAATGCTCCCTTAAATTAATTCTTGCAGCATGGATTCCAATACTCTGGTATTGCTGCTGCCTATGGAAAAGATACAAATCTGACAATGTGAACATGGGATATAGGAGACAGTGAGATAATGACTTATCTTCAGTTACCTATTATATGTAACATGTCTGGTGTTTGGTGTTTCGAACACAGTTTCTTGATATGAGCTCTTTGCAAGCTGCACTGCCAGATGCCTTGTTTCCAGCCACCTTCCATGGTGGTATAGCTGAATCTTGGCTTCCTCAAAACACGGTGACCCCGTATATATCATCTGCTGGAGAAGGTATTGCTTGAAAACTTCTAAAGAAAGTTCAAACCTTATTTATCTAAAATGTTTTAGTCTTGCCTACTTCCATTTTCATTGCTGTTTTAATTGATCCAGTATGTGTTCAATATTGCTCTAGTAAATGCAATTTTAAATATTTGTGTCAATACAATTTTCTTGCAGTAATCTTATTTTTCTTTTGTAATTTGATTCAATTTATGTAGGTGGTTTGTCATTCATGGCTATGCAGTCACCAAGTTCGCAAATACAGTAAGTTGCATACATGGTCTTTTTTTTTGCTGCTTTTCTTTTTCTTCTATTTTTTCGGATATGTTGGTTGAGTCTTCGAAATCTATCTAGGTGTGTTTTCATTGTGGATCTCATTCTTTCTACCAAGATTGTAAATTTTTGGCATTTGTAACATAGCTATAACTGATCATTAGATGGTTATTGCTTGGTATTTCTAATATTGCTTTCGGTGCTCAATTAATTCATCAAAATATAGGAGTTACCCCCGATACTCACAAGGGGTAGGCAGGCAAGTAACCGGTATAGAAAGACCTTCACTTAGGTCTACAAGCTTTTGCATTGATCACCCTTTTGTAATGTGTTACCCCCCTACTCATTGGCTATGAAACAGTATATAGAATGAGTTCCTTACTAATCCCAAAAGGACGAGGAAGTTGGCTGCTTGGTGGTACACTGAATGAAATTCATCCAGCAGTGTTTTTCCAAGATTATTTATATCTTAGTTACATCTTTAATAAATGTGTCGTGCATGTGTCATATAAGGTTTGATGCAGTATCGTCCAATGTAGTCTTTTAGTTTGATCTCTTCTAATGTTTTGCAAAAGTGGTCTATTATGTGTATATTGTGTTCTTGGAGCACGCTCAATTCATCGACCAAGTTGCCTGTTTACAGGAACATCCAGAAACCGGAACCAGTTGCTTCGATTGGGGGAAATCCTTTTGCATAGAATTGTGCTGTAGAATGTACTATTCCTTTTCATAGAAATTTATTGGTAGCCAGTGTAGTTGAGCGTGGAAGTAATTGTAATGCTTAAGAGCAAAATGTGGTTCATCACTTCGCTTCCACTTGAGGACCACCTTGCAATTTTTAGTCCCCCATTTCTATTCGGGCCAGATCATGTATTTGCAATACTGTAATTGAGTGACAATATAGTTTTCTTGATGTTTAATTATAGTGATCTGGCTGGTATTGAACTTAATTGAGAGAATATTGAGGGTATTTCACTTTGTTCATAATTATAACATAATTGTAATTATATGAGAGCTTTTGATGAGCACGCTCGTCCAATTATGTATAATTCGGATTACGTTTTTTTTCGGGTTTAATTATAGTTTTTCTTAGGTTCTGATAGAAGCTCGAGTAATTTTTAAATAACTTGTTTTGGCTGTTAATGAATGCTCTTGCAACTGCTCCTTATTGGTTCAAAATAGGGATGTTAACGGATACTATCTATATATTTTTACCTATATAACCAATGGGGTATATTTCTAATGTTGTACGACTACTGCATATACAGTGAAAGAACAGCCTTTTATGTAAAACTCAGAAGTGAGTTGTCTGCTTTTCCTTTGAGAGCGAAATTAATCTGGTTTTGATGGCTTGTTGGGTAGGTTTAACAGTTGTCTGTGGATGTTGGTTTGGTTGGTGTTTTCTGGTGTGCGTGGTTCGTTTGAAAGGAAGATATGAAAATCAACTACTGGTTTTATTGTGGAAATGGTGCACCGATGGTCACGGAGAGGCATGATGGGAACATGATGAGTAGATTAACCCCTTCCCCATGGAATGGCATAAATTCTTAAGTAACAATTAATATTTTTTCACATTATATTTTTTAATGGGCATTTACCTAATATTTGGATAATCATGCCTATTTTTATAAATTGGATAATAATGTATAATTAGACATTTTTATTTGACACCTAAGAGAAGAAAGAAATACGGATATGATAGATTGTATAATATAATAGGAAAGGATTCTTAATGAAAAAAATGGAGTGTGTGGGGTTGATAAGTCACTTTGAGTAATATTTTGTGGGAGTTTTTCTAAACCATTTTCATACACTTTCTTGACAAAACTTACATTTAAACACTAGTTTTGTCTTACAAAAGTATAACTGCTCAATTAAGTGAAAAAATCAAAATTTGCATTTTATTTCAATATTTGAATATGCTCACTTGATCACGATCGTGGTACATTTAGCATTATCATGATAAGTAGTATGACCATGATAATATGATGAGTTCTCTTCTAAATAACATCAACCTTTTGATGACAACCATGGTGAATTCACTATGGCCATAGTCAGCACCATGATGGTCATAGTCATTTCACAACATCCCAGAGCTTTTGCGTCACAATTTTTTACCACGACCATGGTGGATTTTAGCATGGCCTTAGGAAGCTGTAAATAGGGGGTTGAAGTATGAGAACAAGACTTTTGACAATTTTACGAATATGAGAGAACTTTTGAGAGTTTTGAAGGTTGTGAAGCACGAACAATACTGTGAGGATGGATGGTGATCATCCTTATTTCTTTGTTGGTATGTCTATGCTAATTTCATATAGGCTTTCTAATTATGTTTTGATCATGAACGACTAGTCACGCTACTTCGGGAGTTATGATGTAACTATCCAATTGTACTATTTTTTCTGTCCTTAATGAAATTTCTCACTATTTTATGTTAATTATTTTCCTTATTTTTATTGTTTATTTGGGAACTGATCATTCTTATGCCTAATCAAATGGATCATGGTGATCATTTGTGTATGTTTTGCAGACCTAGGTAGAAAATGTTTTACACTGTATTGCATGATCAAACTGGTTGGGTAATCTTCGATAGATTAATTAATCCTTAACTGATCATCCTTGAATTTGATTATATCCTTTGACTTAAATCAAAATCAACATCAACATCAACAATAACTTTAACCCAAGTTAATGGTAGATGAACCTAATGATAGATACGAGGAAGTTGAAAAAATAGGAAGGGGGAGGGAAAAAAGAAGGGGGAAAAAAGACAAAAATATAAAAAAGAATAAAAAAGAAAAGAATGGTGAAAGAAAGAGGGGGAAAATGAAGAGGAAAAGAACTAAAAAGAGACCGTCTAAAACATAGAGATAATAATGGGTCAAACCCTTCACTAGGCTTATAGCCTTTCCCCACTCCGTCCTAAGATACACCTTCCACCAATCTATATCTCACTCAATTAAATCTTGTTTAATTACCTTTTCTCAGATAAGTTTTGGGTAACCTCTACCTCTCTTTGTGTCGAGCTATTGGTAACAAACTCTTGTTCTTACAAAAGCATCAAGAGGTTGTCTCATTACGTGCCCAAACAACCTCAATTTATGTTTCCTCATATTTTCATTCATCAGTACTACTGGTACCTTTCATCAAATATCTTCATTTCTTATCTTATCCATTTTCGTATAGCCACACATCCACCTTAACATCCTCATTTTTGCTACCTCTATTTTATGCTCATGTTGCCTATGTGCTGGCCAACACTCAGCTCCATATAACATTGCAGGTCTTACAACTGTTCTATAGAATTTTCCTTTTAGCTTAATGGGAATTTTGCGGTCACACAAAAACCCAGATGTACTCTGTCTTTTCATTCACCCTACTTTGATTCTATGATTTACATCCTTATCAATCTCTCCACCTTTTTGCAAAATTGATCCTAAGTATTTAAAAGCATCTTTCTTGGGTACCTCTTGACCAAGTAGATGCATGGGGTCTTGATCACCATCTCTTACTAACGAAAACTCACACTTCATATACTCAGTCTTACTTTTACTTATCGTGAATCCTTTAGAATCCAAAGTGTTTCTCCATAATTCAAGTTTCCTATTAACACCGTCTTTGGTCTCATCAATAAGCACAATATCATCTGCAAAAAGCATATATCATGACACTTCCTCTTGAATATCTTTTGATAGTTCATCCATCACTAAGGCAAAGAGATAAGGACTAAGAGCCGAACCTTGGTGTACACCTATTGTGATAGGAAAGTCCTTTGATGTTCCATTACAAGTTTCGACACATGTGGTAGCCCCATCATACATATGTAAGTCTTTCTTCTTTTCTCGATACCTTTCCATTAATTGTCGCATCAAGAAAATAACTTCCATGGTACCTCTTCCTAGCATAAATCCAAATTGATTTACAAAAACCTTTGTCTCCCTCCTCAAGCGATGTTCAATAACTCTCACCCACAACTTCATAGTATGACTCATGAGCTTAATGCCTCTATAGTTATAACAATTCTGGATATCTTTCTTGTTTTTGTAAATAAGCACAAGCATACTTTTCCTCCAAGCATCAGACATCTTATTTTTTTGAAGAATCTTATTGAAAAGATTGGTCAATCATTTTATTGACATATCTCCCAGGCCGCTCCACACTTCAATAGGGACATCATCGGGTCCCAAGGCTTTATTATTCTTCATCCTCTTCAAAGCCTCCTTAACTTCCTGTGTATTAATTCTGCACACAAATCTTCTATTCAAATCATCATAAGCATCCTCCAAGTCCACCTCACTTTTTATTGCCATCCCCATTAAAAAGTTTGTTAAAGTAGTTTAGTCATGTTTCATTTACATGTTTATTTCTTACCAAAAGTTTTTTAATTTCATCCTTGATGCATCTAACTTTGGTGAGGTCTTTACTATTCTTATCCATCTTTTTTGCAATTTTGTATATACATTTTTCACCATACTTGCTCCCAAGATTTTTATACAAATCGTCAAAAACCTTGCCTCTAGCTTCTCGCACTATTTTCTTTGCATTTTTTCTCGCTACTCTAAACTTTTGCAAGTTTTCTTCATTGAAACTTTTATGCAAAGATCTAAAGCATTTCTTCTTCTGTTTAATTTCCTCTTGTAACACCCTAATATTTCTATGTATGTTAAAAATGTTATTTATGTAACATTTTAAACCAATGATAAAGAATTAATAATAATATGTGATTAAAAGAGTTTATGCAGGATAGGAATTAGTAAAATTACAAAATACCCTTAGAAGAATAATTACCAAAATACCCCTGGACAAATTCCAAAATGACAATTTTGTCCCTAGAATGAAAAATGACAGTTAGGTCCTAGACAAATTTGGAAATGACCAATATATTCTAGATATTTTAGTAAGATATTTCTAGGAGAAATTACATAATTGCCCTCAAACAAATTAAATGATTACCATTACGTCTCGAGGGTGGTAAATGACCAAAATACCCTTTAGGACAAAAATGCTTAGATGACTTTAGAAATTTTGTGAGAACCTAGAAAATAGATAAAATACCTATAGATAAGAGAATATTAACCTAGTAGATGATAAGAAACCAAAAAATGAAATTTCTATGATAAATATTTGAAAAAGATTCAATTTAGGCTATTTGGGTATTAGAAAAATTGGATAGAATGGATGGCAATAATCTTTGAAATTTTCTTTTGATTATGGATAAAATAGACCTCTTAAATAAGTTAGTATCATAAAATAAACAAAGGGAGCCAAGATGGACCAGTAGGAAAATAAGATAAAGCCAACTAAGAAAATAAAAGCATAAACTACCCTAAAACTAAGGCTATCCCACGTGAAATGAAGCCAACCTAAGGCATCCTACAAGCTTGATCTCAACGTGCCAATGAGATAAGTGAAGCATGGTGTAGAAGTTTTAAGACATAGGACACTTGGAGAATGCAAATTCAATAGCCAATAGGAATAAAGATGGTGGAAAGTAGTCATTATGACTTAGAGATTTTGAGAAAGTGAAGATTTTCATTCTACCCTAGCCTTCCACGTGAAGAAAGCAACGGAGGAGTTTTCCCAAGCCAAAACCCAACGTGCAAAGAAGGAGAGAAAAGTGTAGAAAGGTCAAGTACAAGCCACTTGGAAGAAACAAAACAATTAACCAATGAGAAGAAACCACAAGGAAAGGTAAGCAATCATGACTTATAGATATTTGAATTAAAAACCAATTAGCTATCATATAAAAAAGGGGTAGGACCACAAAATTGGTGGCTGTCTTAAGGAAGAAACCGTGCAAGACATATCCACCAACACATTGCAATCACTTTCCAAAATTCCCTTTTACCTAAAAGACCAAACAAAGCACCCATCCACTTGGAGTTCCACGTGAAGCTCAAGGGTATAAGGAGACAAGATTGTCTAGCTTTGAGGAAAATAACTAAGGTATGGGAAGTCTTTTGATAAACAAAATTTAAATATTAGTCTTATTAAGATTAACACTTGTTCTTGTGTAGATACAAGCTTTGCCCACTAGGTGTCTGTGGAAATATCTCAAAGAACCTAAGATATGCTACATGAATAATTATGCGACTTAACTAAACTTTAATTTTGGTTGGATAATTAATTATGGACATAATAAATTAAAACTAACTTAATCACACAAAACTAAAGTAACCTACATTTATCTATGTTATGTTTATTAATAGAGGAATTAAAGTCAAAAGCTTGTGAATTTAAATGAAATATTTTTACTACTCTTGAGATGTTGGCTGAAATTTCTATATAACCTCTTAGATTTGTATATTTATTTGTTGCTAATCTTAGATTAGAATCATATTTATTATATTAAATTTTAGAATAAATAATAAGGAAAATATAATTTTCTTTTAAGTATTTTATTTAAATTAAAGCTTTTTACCATAAAAAGAATGAAAGCTTTTAAAGAAATAAAACTTGAATTGTATGATGGTGGCCGTGTGAGTTTTATGTAATTTGGTGAAGTTCTTTTATGAAGATGAAATGAAGGATGTATGTGTTGTCTAATATGCCTATTCATGTGATGTTGAATATATTAAATGGTGATGTGTATGAGACACCAAGTAAAGAATGGTTAATGATGAACAATATGAAATGAAAAGAATTATTCATGCAAATTACATATGCATAAGGATGGCGGGGATTTACCCGTGATGTTGATCCTCGAAAAGAGGTGTTTGTCAGATAGCTAAACCGAGTCCATACGTTCTATGATGACGAGCTAGGGGGTAGTTGAGACAGTGAGGACCACACCACCATGATGATCACATGGGTGGAGGTGACATTCCTATGCGCCACTGGGCTACCCTGACTTGATGGATAGGTTCATTCCACTATGATAAGGGTGGGGCTATCTTGACTATGGCCATATGATGGGAAGATGATGAACTCATGCATCATGCATTTGCCATGCATATTATGATATATTGCTTGATTTTGAGAATTGTTCTGTTATTTAAATTTTGTTTATCATGACTTACCCTATTTTGTGTCTGTGGTTGACACCTGTGATGACCTCAATTTAATTGAGCGAGCAGATGAACAGTAAGCTTGACAATGGATGATTTACAAGAAGATGTGATGAAGACCTTATGATGATCTTTATTTTGCCATGTTATGTATTTTGGACTGATTATATATGGGACTGTAATAAATATTTATGGACTGTATTAATAGATTATATGTACGTAACTAGATAACAATAATCTTTTCGTAATATTCACTTTTCTTTTAAAAATAAAAATAAAAATACAATTAAGTGAATTAGTTGGGACTAGAACACTTACTTTTCGAAAATTAAAATAAATATAAGCAAAAAGAAATTTTTTTTTTTTGAGAAATTGAATTAAATAGGAATAATAAAGCGAAGTAAAAGCGGTCGTTTCACCTCTTGCACTTCTTCATTCCACCACCATGTTTCATTTGCTGTCTCCCAGCACACTCCTTCCCACATTTTGGACATACATAGCCATCTTATTCCACATTTCGTTTGCTTCTCCAATAGACTCCCACGGTCCTTCTTGCAACATGCTTTCCTCGAACTCTATTTATTTTGCTCCTTTAGCTTCCACCAACTTATCCTTGGGTTTTGAGCCCTCTTCCTCATATTAAGTAATTTGTTGAACTGAACCTCTAGAACTACTAGCTTATGTTGCGTAGAGACACATTCTCCAAGGTAGACCTTGCAATCGATACAAGAATTTCTATCTTCTCTTCTAGCCATAAAGAAATCAATTTGACTACGATTTGTCCACTATGATAAGTGATAAGATGAGACTCCCTTATTCGGTAAAATGTGTTTGCTAACATCAAATCACAGACTAGTCCAACGTTCAAGATATCTTTTCTAGTCTCATTTCTCTTCCCATAGTCAAAACCTCCATGGCTTTTACCAACATGACCATTAAGATCTCCTCCTAGAAAAATCTTCCCCTCTCGTGGTATCCCTCTCAAAACCTCCTCCAAGTCTTCCTAAAATTTGTTCTTTTCATTTGATTGCAGTCCAACTTAGGGTGCATACACACTAAGGATATTTTAAATTAAATCACCCACTGAAAGCTTAATCATCATAATCTTGTCATCTTTCCTTTTGACATCTACTACTTTACCTTTGAAACTTCTATCGATCATAATTTCAACCCCATTTCGACTCTTGGTTATAACTGTATACCACAACTTGAAATCGGTGCCATCCACTTCCCTGGCCTTTACTTCAACCCACTTAGTTTCTTGCAAGCAAACAATATTCACTTTCCTCCTTGCAAAAACATCTTCTAACTCCCAATTTACTAGTTAATTTTTCTATGTTCCAGCTTCCCAATTGCATCCTTAACCCCTAGGCAGTGTTTCATTCACCGATTGTTAGTATGTAGGTGTCCAAGAGACAATCTGATTTATCAGTTGAACACCTTGTACTATTTATTATTTCATGATTAATAAAAGCAAAGTTTATCTTTATCATATTTATGTCTCACCTATATTTATAGTAAAATGCATTTAAAGATAAAGGCCCTAGGAATAGAACAAGTATACACTCGAGGATCTATGATAGGGATCATGATCATGAGGATTCAAGGACATTACATGTCTATTACCTAAAGCTTGTTCCTAGTCTTGAATCATCAAGAAAGGGCATTGATGATCTCAATAAGACTAGTACGAAATCTTCTACTTGTATAGAGATGCAAGGTAGGGACCTCATGGAATGCAGGCATGGTGATGCCTTAGCTGATGTCGTGGATGGATTTGTTTGGGAACAGATGGCACTCAACTGACCCGCCAAGAGACTCCACAAGGATTCTTTAACATATCATTGGATTTGTAAAGTCTCTTATCGTTTGGTAGTGCAGATTGTCCTAGACTTGAGGATGTCATCGAATATTGTGTCCTACAGTTATACTTTGACTGTACGACTCTATTCGCCTAAAAATGGGGAGAACAGTGTACTCTTGGGTATAACCTGAATACATGAGTATAGATGGACATGCCGAAAAGACTCACAATCCCTTACGAGGGATTAGTCGTTTACAAGATCGGTAGGGCTTGGATGACTTCTAGTTGACTTAGGAATCTATGTATAGTAAGAATCATGAGAAGTCATGATCTGTCTTAGAGTCAATAGAAGAAGATTCCTAGTTCCCGTGAAAAGTTATATTTAGTCAATAAAAATAGATGATACTTTATCCTTGCTCTCGACTAAATGTGAATGACGATGTGAGGGATGATGGAGACACGGTATCCAAATTAAAAAGGTAGATCACTTGATCAACTCAAATAGTTCAGGGGCCGCAGAGCATTGCTAGTGTCTTATGTGGTCATTAAATGAATTGGGCCCATCAAAAGAGTTAGTTGGTCCAAGTTTATTTATGTCAGTGACTAATTGGGCCTAATGGGTCACACACAAAGGTTATTCTTTGTTGCAAGTTATAGCGAGTTTGGGCCAATAATTAATTATTGTGCTTTATCAAGACTATGAGTTAAATTGGGTTAGAGTTGGACTTCAAGCCCACTTGAATCATGCGCCCTATTTGGGGCATTAGTGGTGAAATGTGTTTCTCCACTAATGGGCCCAAATGTGTTGATAGGCCCGATGGGCCTTGGGCCATGAATCCTAGTAAGTTAAGGAGTTGACTTGGCCAAAATAAGTTTTGGGCAAATTTGAAATTTGAAATTTTGAAATTTAAATTCAAATTACAAACTAGGATAAGATTGAATTTATATTTGAGTTTAAATTTCAAAATTGAAATTTGAATTTGAAATTAAATTTTAAATTCTATGAGGTTAGGTTGTTGAGGATAATTCACATTATCTAAATGAATTATCCAATAAAGATTGGAAGAAGATTCTCTCAACAACATTATCATTTGAATTTTGAATTCAAATAAGTTATTGTTGCAACAAACTTTGGAGGGAGGAGAGGGAGAGAGGGTGGCGGTTTATGGAGAGAATCTTGTAGATTCTTTTTCAAATTTTCCCAACAACTTGGGCTGATTTGGAGTGAGAGGATAATGCAATGCAACAACCTTATCTCACCTCAAATAGGCGCCTATGTGGGAAGGATTGGATAGCAGAAAATTTCGCCCCTCCTCTCTTGGTTTTGAATCAAGTTCTAGCTTTTCCTCTCCCTCATCTTCTCTCCTCTTTTGCTGCACCTTCACCTGACCTCAAGGCATCATTATAGTCTTGAGAAAAGAAAGCAAATACTTGAAAGCCTCACACCTTGCATGCGCCTAGCAAGCCACCAAGGAGAAGGAGGAATCAAGGAGAAGAAGTTCTCACTTGCAAGAAGGAGATAATTGTGTGGATCACTATAGGAGGGCATCATCTTCTTTGAGCCTTCAAGTGATAAAGGTATTTCTAAAACCCCAACATGTTTCAATGAGTAATTCCTAAGTACACACACATGAGGTGCATAGATGGTCTATGTTTCCGCATTGATAAAAATTTTGTTCTTATCCTCATGTGAGCACACCGCGGTTGGACTAAGGTGCTGCGTTTTTCAAACTTTCACTGATACCATCTTATGCCAAGCATTTGAAAGAGATTTTATCAAACAAAGGAAAATTGACAAATTTTGGCACCGTAAGTCTTAAAGAGGAGTGTTCTATTGTGGTCCTTAGGAAACTTTCCTCTAAGATGAAAGACCTCGATAAATTTACTATTCCTTGTTTGATAAGGGGGTCTTACTTTGATAAGTGTCTATGTGATTTGGTGGCTAGTATCAATTTGATTCCCTATTCTATCTTTAAGAAATTGGTCATAATAGACTTCGAGCTTGCTAACATCTCTCTTCACCTTGTTGATCGTTTAATTGTTTATCCTAGAGGGGCAATTGAGGATGTGCGGGTTAAGGTGGGCAAGTTAATCTTTTTTTGGCATATTTTGTAATTTTAGACATGGAGGCAGATGAGGA
This sequence comes from Glycine latifolia, assembly GCA_013407115.1. Taxonomy (NCBI): domain Eukaryota; kingdom Viridiplantae; phylum Streptophyta; class Magnoliopsida; order Fabales; family Fabaceae; genus Glycine; species Glycine latifolia. The sequence continues at coordinate 506,375 of QARZ01041114.1, read as the reverse complement.
TGTTCCTGTCATATTAAGATGACCTTTCCTCAGTACTTGTGATTTTCATGTTGAGGTTAGGCTTGGTAGACTCACACTTAGATTAGGGGATAAGAGAGTAGTGTTTAACTTATCTAATAATACTTTGAAACAATCTTCCTCATTTGCTTCCTGTAGTTTCATTGGGTCTGTTGATGAATTTGATGCATTGATGGAGGGAGTGTTCTCAATTGTGGGGATGCCTAATCCTCTAGAGAGAGTTCACACTACTAAGGACCTTGATTGGGAGTTGAACCTAGAAGTGGAGGAAATATTGACATTTCTCCACTCTCAACATGGTCCTAGACTTTCCAATTTTGAGAGGTTGGAATGGGGCAATGGCTCAAAACCCAAGCCTTCTATTGAGGAACCTCCTGAATTGGAGTTGAAGCCCTTTCCTTCTAATCTCAAGTATGTTTTTCTTAACCCCCTCATATTTTCTTTTAGTTGTGAATTCTATAGGTTTACATGAAATTGTTGTGGGTTCTTAGGGAAAACAAGGAAGTCTTTAGGTGAAGCATTCATGACATAAAGGGTTTGGACCCCATAATTTGCACCCATAGAATCCACACTAAAGAGGGGTTTCCACCTAAATGGTTATCCCAAAGAAGGCTTAATCCTAAAATGATGAAGGTGTTCAATAGAGAGATAATTAAGCTGTAGGATGCAAGTATTATCTATCCTATTTTTTATTGTACTTGGGCTAGTCCTGTTCAATGTGTCCCTATGAAAGGGGGAATTTACTGTGATGGAAAATGAGCACCATGAGCTCATAGTTGTGAGAAAGATAGTCGAGTGGCGGATGTGTGTTGACTATAGAAAACTTAATGAAGTCAACCAAAAATACCACTTTCCCCTTCCCTTTATTGACGAAATACTTGAGAAGTTAGCGGGAAAATATTTTCATTGTTGTTTAGATGGATATTTGGGCTATTTTCATATTCCAATTGCTGAGAGGGACCAACAAAAAACTACTTTGACATGTCCCTATGGAACTTTTGCATATAGACAAATGCCAGTTGGACTTTGTAATGCTCCTGCTACTTTTCAAAGATGCATAATATCTATTTTTTATGATTTAATTGAGTCTTGCATTGAAATATTCATGGATGATTTATCTATTTTTTGAACTTGTTTTGACACATGCTTGCATAACTTGAATGTGGTCTTGAAAGGTGTAGGGATACAAGGTTGGTCCTGAACTTGGAGCACAAGTTGTCCCATGCTGGCATAGAGGTTGATCTTTCCAAGGTGGAGGTGATTGCAAATTGCCACCGCCAAATTGTGTGAGAATTGTAAGGAGCTTTTCGAGGAATGCCTACGGGCATTCAACAATCTTAAGCAAAGTCTAGTAGTGAGTGATCTTGTGGTGATAGCCCTTGACTAGTCACTACCTTTTGAGCTTATGCGTGATGCCAATGATATAGTTGTGGGGGTGATTTTGGGGCAAAGAAAGGATAGGGTGTTTCATACCATTTACTATTCTAGTAGAACCCTTGATGATTGATTGAGCATTTTTAGTTTAATATTTTTCTATTCTTCTTAACTTATTTGACTTCTCTTGGATTCTTATTTTCTCACTTTAACTCAGTTTTGGTCTCAGGAAAATAATTAGGCTTAATTGATAATTGTTGCTTATTTTCATATTTTTGTGCTTACTTGACCTACCTTCCTTGTCCAGGACCTTGAGGATTCTACAAAAATCCAAATAGAGCATATGAGTAGTCCCTGGAAATCTAAGTAAAATCACTAAAGTTTTGTTAGATCAGCTTGGGTCAATTCTGCTGGTATGAGGGTCATTTTAGAATTGAAAGTCAGAACATCTGCACTTATGCTTTGGGCTACAAGATTGGGCTTTGATTGGTGTAATTAGCATAATTAGTTATATTAGATGGGCCTAATCAGAGCCCATCCTTTCCTACTAATTCAGTCACTATATATTAGTGTAGTTACTTACTTACTTCATTTTTGTACAAACATAATTTCTAGCTTCTTGTGCAAGTTTTAAGAATTCAAATATTTTTTCTCTTTTTCTCTCAACTGTTCTTCATTTTTCTTATTCCTTTCATCTCTGTTTTTCTATTTTCTCACACAAATTTCATGGCTCTTCCACTAATGATGATCATGGAAGGCTAAACAATCAATCAATCCAACGATCCAGTCTAAGCAAGGAGAATTTGAGTTCTGGTTTAGTATTTTAATTTCCGTGTGAATGTTCGTTTTCTTCTTAAATCCTCTCTTTGATTTTCCTGATTATGAATGTGTTTAGGATTGAAAAAAAAAATAGGAAATGAATCCATAACCTAATTCGTTTCAATCCTAAACACATTCATAATCATGAGAATCAAAGAGAGGATTGAGGAAGAAAATGAGTATTCACACAAAAATTGAAATATACATAATTATCTTTGTTTTATTTGTTTTGTAGCGATTCGACAATCATTATCAATGATTCCTAAAAGAACTACACCACAATAGAACATGATCTTCTAGCCATTGTTTTTACTTTTGATAAATTTAGGCATTACTTGGTTTTGTGTAAGTTTATTTGTTATACTGACCACTCTACAATTAAGTATCTTATGTCAAAGTAGGTTGCCACACCCAGGTTAATTAGATGGATTCTTTTACTACAAGAGTTTGACATGGAAACTAGAGATAAGAAGGGGTATAAGAATTTGGTAGCTGACCATTTGTCAAGATTAGACCCCTTAGTCATGTAGCCAGTAAATGATGAAAGAATAAATGAGACTTTTCCTAGTGAAAGTCTCCTTATTGTGGCTGTAGTTTTAGAGACACCTTGGTATACTGACATTGTGAATTATCTGGCATGCAAGGTTTTCCCAGTTGACATCAACTATCTAGCCAAGAAGAGGCTTATGTCTAAGGACAAAAAATATTTTGGGATGATCCATACCTCTTCAAGGTATGTGGAGGCAATATGGTATGATGATGTTTGACTTATGATGAGGTACCTTCTATCCTTACTCATTGTCTTTCTTTTGAGGCTGAAGGTCGTTTAGGTCTTTCTAGGACCAATCATAAGGTACTCAAGTGTGGGTTCTTTTGGTCTACCATCCATGCAAATGCCCACACATTTGTAGTTGCTTGTGATAGATGTCAACGCACCGAGGAATTATCTAGGAATATGGAAATGCCCTAAAATAACATGCTTGTTGTTGAGATGTTTGACGTGTGGGGGATAGACTTCATGGGCCCGTTCCCCAAATCCTTTGGTAATGAATATATAATTGATGTTGTAGATTACATGTCTAAGTGGGTGGAAGCAGTAGCACCCCTACTAATGATTCTTGGGTGGTGATAAATTTTCTAAAGAAATTCTTTTTCACCAGATTTGGAACACCTAGGGCAATCATTGATGGCCTCTTGGCTATATATGGGGTGACTCACAAGGTTGCTACCCCATACCACCCATAAACTAGTGGCCAAGTAGAATTGTCCAATAAGGAGTTGAAAATGATTATTGAAAAGACAACGAATGCATCTAGGAAGGATTGGGCTATTAAGCTAGATGGTGCACTTCTAGGCTTATAAGACAACTTTTAAAACTCCCATTGGTATTCCCTATATGGAACTAGATCATAGAGCCTTTTGGGCTCTTAAATTTCTTAACTTTGATCTTGAGCTTGCAGGTAAGAGCAGCTTGATGCAATTGAATGAATTGGATGAGTTCATACTTACAACATATGAGAATGCTAAGATTTACAAGGAGAAGACAAAGAGATGGCATGATGCTAGGATAAGAGAAATAACATTTCAAGTGGGGGAGAAGGTATTGGTATAATACAACTCTCACTTGCATTTGTTTTCTTGGAAAGCTGAAGTCTAAATAGAGATGGTCCCTTTAAAGTCAGCAAAGTATTTCCTTATGAAGTGCTAGAATTGAAAAAACAAGACAGGGCCACTTTCAAGATGAATGAGCATAGAGTTAAAACATATTATGATGGATTCCAACTGGTGCAAAACATTTTTCCCTTTCCAACCTTCGAGTGACTTAACCATCACATATCGGACTCATGATGTTAAACAAACGCTATTTGAGAAGCACCTTCCCAATCTGGTGGTTGCATTATGGGAAAGGTAATAAGCTTCTTCCTCAACTCTTCAAATGTCTCTTTGCAAGGTTTGTCAATCACAAAGTCTACATCCTTTTGGAGAAGCTTGGACAATGGCAGTGCAATCTTGCTGAAATCCTGGACGAATCTCCTATTAAATCCTGCATGTCCAAGAAAAGAACGCTCTTCCCGCACAAAAACAGGGTAAGGTAGAGAAGTAATAACATCAATCTTGGCCTTATCAATCTCAATACCTCTACTAGAGACCAAATGCCCTGAGACTATACCCTCATGTACCATAAAATGTCATTTCTCAAAGTTAAGAACAAGGTTATCCCTAATGCATTGGTCAAGAACTCTGGAGAGACTATCCAAACATGCATCAAGAGTGGAACCATAAACAGTGAAATCATCTATAAACACCTCCATGCAACTCTCTAATAAATCAGAAAAATTCCAGGAGCGTTGGATAAGCCAAAAGGCATCCTGGTGTAGGCAAATGTGCTAAATGGACAGGTGAATGAGGTCTTGTGTTGGTCCTCCGGTGCAATATGAATCTGCATGTAACTTGAAAAACCATCAAGAAAGCAATAATGTGATTTACTTGCCAACCTCTCTAGAACCTGATCAATGAATGGGAGAGGGAAATGGTCCTTACGAGTTGCCTGGTTAAATCTCTTATAGTCAATGCAAACTCTCCAACTATTGGCTACTGTAGTTGGAATTAACTCATTATCTTGGTTTCTCACAACCGTGATGCCCGACTTCTTAGGGACCACTTGGACAGGTGAAACCCATGTGCTATCCTATATGGGATAGATGATCCTTGCAGCTAGTAGCTTCATCACCTCCTTCTTCACCACATCAAGAAGGGTGGGATTCAGCCTCCTCTGTGGCTTCCTTACTGGCCTAGAATCATCCTCCAAGAGTAACCGATGCATGCATATAGAAGGATTTATTCCGGGAAGGTCAGTAAGCGTCCATCCAATGGTCTTTTTGTGGTCTCTCAGAACATTCAACAACTTCTCTTCATGCTCAAGTGATAGGCTGTTAGATATTATGACTGGGAACTTCTGAGAGTCATCTAAATAGGCATATTTAAGGTGCTCAGGTAGTGGCTTCAGCTCCAAGGAAGGTGGCTGAATGGTGGATGGTAAGGGAAGGTTGGTGGTTGATGGAAGGGAGATATGAGAATCAACACTTGCACTTGTACCTACAATACAATCAGACACACAACAACATAATCATCATAGGTACAATTAAAAGAATCAAGATCAAAATAAGAAAGTAAATATGTACAAATATCTACCCTATGTTGAGTACAAAGGAATCACTTGATGAATGGGCAAGAAGATCAAGCTTGGTTTTGAGCTTCCAACATGCCTTGAAGACTTTGCTAATTTGATTCAGTGTTTAAATTAATTGTAAAGAAAAAAGCATCTCTGGTGATCCAAGTGCATAGCATTCATATCATACATTTAGCATTTCAAAAAGGGTCATAAAATTAACAAGGCTTTGCTAATTTGATTCAGTGTTTAAATTGAAACTAAGG
>QARZ01041114.1:440656-458622 GCA_013407115.1 Glycine latifolia | reverse complement strand
TTTTTGTAATGTCATAATTTAGTAATTTCTTATTTGTGTAATGGGTCTCAATGTGGACTTAAAATAGGCCCAAACTATGCATTTTTAGACTTAAATCTATAAGTACTCAAATATTGATATTTCTAGGACACTTTTGATTAATAGAAATTAAGCATTTGTTTGAATTGAGAGCTTAGCCTCTTGTTGGTTCTTGATTGAAACCAAATTGATTCTTATCAAAAAAGTTTTCCTTTGTAGCGAATCCTCCTCTGACTTATCGTTCTATTTGTGGATCGTGGCGTCATTCTTAGTCATTCCTTAATCTTCTCCATTTTTCTATTTGAGTTTTAAAGCACCATTCATGGAGTCTTGAAGCTTGCAATTCCGGAAACGATCCAAACCAAGCATTCATGTCACATGTAATTTTTTTAATTATTTAGTGTTGTTCATTTTTTGACAATTTTTTTACAAGAAACATGTTTGGATATTTTTGGTGGTAGGCGGTGAGGATGTTGGAGAAGGGGCGGTGGTTGACGAGGGTGGAGAAAATGAAGCAAAGAGAGTTTCATGGTGTGGGTTTCATGTGCGAAGTCGTTGTTGCCATCGATGACAACGACCTAATTAAGGTTGACCGGCATCAAATTTTTCTTTGTGGCGATGGTGTTTTTCTTTGAGGAATTATTGAGTGCAGGCGGGCTTAGGTTTTCATTGTTGCATTTGTTAGGTTGAAGGTTTTTGGAATTTGAATATTGCGATTTTCTTCCCTTTTGTTGATATCCCATTAATTACCTTGTTTAATTAGGTTTTCATTGTTACATATTTTAGGTTTAAGGTTTTTGGAATATGAATTTTCCTATGTTCTTCTCTGTTGTTGATAACCCATCGATTACCCTGTGTATATTCTCTAAGAGGTTGGATAAGCAATTTATAACCTGTAAAAGCCACTAAGAAAATATTAAATAAAACCTTTCAAAATATGATCTCAAACAATTTCTGGTAGTTTTTAATCACAAAAAAATTTATCACATAAAATAATTTGACATGTGGTGATCACATAGGCCGCTACTTCATCACTTAATTGTGCATACTAACAGCGGAGAAAAGTTATGACGAGAAAAAACTTAAAAAACTATAGTTTAGTAACTAGAAACCGAAATTTGAAAAAGTGCAGAACTAAAACCTTAGTTAACCTAAAAACAAAAAAAGTAATCAAACCAAACATGTCATTAAGTTTAAGCCATCCGTTTTAATTATTGTATTCATAAAAGTATTCGGTTGCTAAAGGAAACTGATTCCTGAAAATTTACACAACTCTAATGAAGCCATCAACTTTTTATTACTGTAACTCCAAAATTTAAGCCATCAGTTTTTATTTATATATAAAACTATGTTTATACATGCATAGAGAGATAGAGAAATTCAAATTACAGTGGAAAGTCAACTGAATGATTGTTAGATTTAGCTTGATTGTTAGATAAGGCACCACAACAAATGGTCTTGGCTGATAATAAAAAAAGGCACAACAAATGGTCAAATGGTTAACTGAGTGCAAGATGGTGAATATATCTTTATAAATTGCCCCCCAGATTGTGCATGCATATTGACACATATCCCCTTATAACAAACCTAGCTATTCATTATTAGCACATAATGGAAGCGGAAAGAATACAAACCTTGTCTTTGAACCAGTTCAAGGAGCTTCCACCCCAGTTCATCCGTCCAGCCAATGAAAGGCCAGAGAACACCAAAGCCATAGAAGGTGTCACTGTGCCTCTCATCTCACTGTCTCAGCCACATCATCTTTTGGTGAAGGAAATAGCTGAAGCTGCTTCTGAGTGGGGATTTTTCCTCATAACCGACCATGGTATGTCACAAACATTGATTCAACGTTTGCAAGAGGTTGGTAAGGAGTTCTTTGCCCTCCCTCCCGAAGAGAAAGAGGCTTATGCAAATGACTCTTCCAATGGTAAGTTTGAGGGATATGGCACAAAAATGGCCAAAAACCTTGAAGAAAAGGTGGAGTGGGTTGATTATTTTTTTCATCTAATGGCTCCTCCTTCTAAGGTCAACTATGACATGTGGCCGAAACACCCTTCTTCCTACAGGTATCCATAATACATGGTAATTGATTTTGCATTGGTGTTTGTAACAATAAAAATATAGAAACTCAATAGACTTATCACATATTTCCTCCATTGTAACTAATTTTCTCTCCCCAGTTAATATAGCATAATTGAGAAAGTTACCCAATATATATTAATTAACAAGTTCAAAAACATTAAAAAAAATTCAGCAGAAACTTAAACGTAGTCTTCTTAGTTTAATGCATGCTTTGTTGTTGGTTGTAGTTATAAACATCATGTTCATACAAAAGTTTATTTATCAAATTATGTTTCGTTGGAAAAGTTATCTTTAATCTGAACATTCGAACCGTTATTTTTTTTTATTCGTCTATTATTTATTTATTGATTTATATTAAGTGCAAAAAGTTGATTTTTTTTATCTGTAATAGATTTTCTAAAGAAACCAATAAGATGATGCAAGATATTACTTTTGTAAAGAACTACAAGATATTATTTTTTTTTGTAAATTAAGAACTAAATAAAAAAATGGATGGCAATTATTGTTACATATTAAAATGTATATCTTGAGCCAAGAAACAATTTGTAATTACTTACACTATTATGTGTGTGACAGGGAAGTGACACAAGAATACAACAAGGAGATGTTAAGGGTAACAAACAAGGTTTTGGAGCTTCTGTCCGAAGGGTTGGACTTAGAAAGGAAGGTTTTAAAGTCCAGGTTGGGAGATGAAGAAATAGAATTAGAAATGAAGATAAATATGTATCCACCATGTCCACAACCGCATCTAGCTTTGGGAGTTGAACCTCACACTGACATGAGTGCCATTACCATACTCGTCCCAAACGAAGTTCCAGGCCTCCAAGTTTGGAAGGAAAATAGTTGGGTTGCGGTCAATTACTTGCAAAATGCACTCTTGGTACATGTTGGTGATCAACTTGAGGTAACGTAGTGCAACAGTTTTTAATACATCCTTCATTTCTCTTATATATTACTTTGTTAATTCATATACTAGTGTTTGTTCTTTCCTTTTCTTTTCGTAAGAGCATAATTGAGGAAGTAGTAATTAATGCTATTTTTAAAATTTACAAAGATATATAAATAAAAAATTTCTTATAAAATGATAGATATTAAAAGAAACAACTTATTAGAGTTAGCCTCGTAGTGGGAGTGAAAGCAATATATACAAGATTATAAGTTCGAACTTCAGTACAACTATTGTACAAAAAAATAAAAATAAAAAGATAAAAGAAAACGGTGACTAGCTAGGTAGTTCAGGTTTTCTCCAACAATAGAAAATATGTTGAGACTACAGTGTTAAACATTGAATTACTATAGCATCATTCTCAACTCTAATTAAAGATGCTCTTTTTTGGTTTTCTCTCTTTTTTGGGTTTATTATAGGTGTTGAGTAACGGAAAGTACAAGAGTGTTCTGCACAGAAGCTTGGTGAACAAGGAACGAAATCGCATGTCATGGGCAGTGTTTGTTTCGCCTCCACCTCAGGCAGTGATAGGGCCTCTTCCTTCTCTGATCAATGATCAGAACCCACCCAAGTTTTCAACAAAAACCTATGCTGAGTATCGCTATCGTAAATTCAATAAGCTTTCCCAATAAGGGACCAAAACATCATCACTTGTGTTGTCACAGTGAAATAATTTTGTAAGCCATGTATGGAGGATGACAAAGTAGGAGCTAACTCTCCATTTTGGTTAACAAGTGTAGCTAATTTCTATTATGCTTTTGAAGTAAACAGGGCTTTGTCCCCAAGGCATTTGGTACATGTCATATTCCTTAAGAATAAAATAAGGCTATGTTCCTTTCCAACTTCATTAAGAGTGACTGAGTGAGATTTGTATGCACTTTTTTTATGGCCTAATTTTACATTTGTTATCATATGCTTTTTGAGTTTTAGTGTCATATTACATTAACATTTTTCCTTTAATTAATTATTCAATTTAAAAGTATTTATTACCATGCAAACATGACTGTGAAGCTAACATTCGAACTGCGAATGGTTATTAAGTGAAATTCTCGTTAATTCAATTTTAGTGTGGCCTTTGCCACTTTTTGGTTCGGTGCATACAACTTTTGCAGTTCTTGTTTCATTCCATGCATATAACTTTTACCAGCGAAAGTGTTGGCTGGGATATCTACTAACCCCTATTTTATTACCATTTACCAATTACATTGTTGTCTACAACAATGTTATGTATCGTCAACATCAAGAAGAGCATCTCTTGGTTCTGCCCTCAAGAACTTATAACATTTGAGTTCTTTGTTTCCTCTAAGCATCATTAATCAATGTTATCTCCGAGTTAAGAAAACAAGCAAATGGAGATTAACCATTTTGATTTTTGCTTTGACCTATGATCTGTATGCTGCTTCATTTAGGATACTTTCATAATTATGTATGTTTGTATAGACACTCGCTTTGTCACAGCAGGAAACCATACTACTGTGTTATGTAGTATGCAGACATTGAACTCTGTCAGCTTGAGAATTCATTTGTTTGGAACCGATTAAATAAAAAAACATGTAGATCAGACATATAATGACGAAACGTGCATATTCTGGACCACATGTATTGGAAGCAACGCTGTTTTCCGAGTGGCATATTATTGTGGTGATGTAAGGAATTTTGATCTTCAAATAGTCCACATGTTCCTCCTATTTATCAAACTAATTTTCGTTAGTGCTGCTAATAGAGGACTATCCAAAGAGCATGAAGTTCTAGAAACACTCAATGAATTGAAAAGTCCAATGATATGGTTCAAAACTAAGCTTCTACAAGAAGAGATGACCAAGAGAATCATGATTGGACTATTTAACAACGGCAAAGATGGAAGCAGACACAAGGAGTTAAATTGGAGCACCTTGAAGATTGTAAGAGAGCTCGCTTAGCGAAATTTGTAACAACCTGCCTCATCGCTACGATATCACTACTCTAAAAGTGTAATTTCAATTTTTAATGAAAACTCCATTAATTTGATTATGAAAATGAGAGTAAATTTTTCGTCACCCTTGCATTTGTTGTACCGTGTGGTTGGTACCTGTGATGATCGCGAACTTTCGTTCGTGGGAGCAGATAAGCAGCAGTAGGTGACTTTGGAGGGAGATCTTCTTTTTGGTTGGAGCCGCCAAGCCGACGTGATGACGTTGGATTCCTTTTTGGAGAAAGAGTTGTGTTTTGTTAATCAACTCTCTCTTAGTTAGTCTTTGGCTTTTTGTTGATATGTAATTTCAGGTGTATATACACGTAAAGCTAAAGGAAGTTCCGACATGTACTAATTTAATATATATGTATAATGTGTTTAAATATGTAATTGTAATATGTGTATGATAATTGTATTGTCGCGAAAAATTTACCATCATTTTCATAATCAAATTAATGAAGTTTTATTAAAAATTGAAGCTGCACGATTAAGAGTTAGTGATATCATAGCGACGAGGCGGGTCGTTACATTAGTGGTATCAGAGTAGGTCGAACCTTTTTCGGCCGGTGAGTTATGAGTGTGCTATGTTTCTCTTTGCATGTTGTGTTGCTTGTTGAATGTCTGATGGCTGGAGTAATTGACTGTTTTATGGTTGATTGAGTTGTTTGTGTTTGAGATTGGCTTACATTGTTGTGATGCATATGTTGTGGAGGTTTATTGGTGTGGTTATGAGATGTTTGTAATTCTGATGTCTGTTATACCATAAGTTCCAATGCCTGGTCACGAGTTATCAGACTAGCCATCTGGGTAATTCATGAAGTGAAATGGAACATTATGGCAAGCAGTCAGGAATACAAAGAGTAAAGAAATCGGTGTAGAATTGTTTTGTGTTTTTGTTGTGTATATTCCTTCCATGTTTTCATTTCTTGGTGTGCGCAAGAAGTGATGGTTGGTAGGAATGACCGTGCAATAGCTAATGTTCTCCAAGCTTTGAGGCTGAAGGTCAAGTCGTGAACTGGAAAACCTTCAAAAGGGTATTTATGAAGAAGTATTTTTCTGAAGCTGTTAGAAACAAGAAGGAGATGGAATTCTTAAGAGTTTAAGCAAGGGAGTATGACTGTGGCTGAGTATGCAACTAAGTTCGAAGAGTTGGTGATGTACTTTCCCCATTACCAAGGAAGATATGGGATTCTGTTACTTGTGCTTTTTGACTCCAGTGCGACCCATTCATTTATATCCTATTTGTGTGTAGAGAAACTTAAATTTTCTGTGTCTTCTTTGAATGATGAGCTTGTGGTTGAGACCCCAATTGGTGGGTTTGTTTTGACTTCTAATGTGTGTTTGAATTGTCTTGTAGAAATTTCTGGTAGAAATTTCTGTGTTGATCTAATTTGTTATTCTGGGTATGGACTGGTTATCTTCCAACCATGTCTTTTGTTGAACTATTTTGATAAAATTTTGGTGTTTGGTGATCCTGAAGTGAGTAATGATGGGATGTTTATCTCTGCCAACCAAATTGTGTCATCTTTAATAAAGAATGCTCAAGTGTACATGATCTTGTCTAACTTGGAAGTAGAGACCAAGATTTCTCTAGCTGACTTCCCTGTTGTTAAAGAGTTTCTAGGAGTGTTTCCTGAGGATATATCTGGCCTACCACCTGAGAGAGACCAAGATTTCTCTAGCTGACCTCCCTCTTTTAACGCTTCTTTTGTGAGTAAAACATAGGAATTTAACTTCTTTTGAGCTTTTATCTAGTAGATGCTAAAATTAGTTGATTTATAGAGTGTTGGTTGCATTTTTTGTAGAAAACGATACAACAGAGACGTGGAAGATGGATTGAAGATCTGGAGTGGCTCGCTCAGTGTGCAAATGCAGGCTCAGCACGCACATGCATGCTCACTCAGCACGAAAAGTGCAGGCTCAGTGCTCACTCAATTCGGAAAACATGAAGTGCACGTTTTGAAGTATAAAAAGAAAAAAAAAAAACACTTACGACAAAGAGAGACAGCCAGGGAGAGAAAGAAGCCAAGTTAGGGTACGAAAATGAGGGAAAAACCCACTCACTTGGGGTCTCATTCCTCCATCTTCCTTCATTCTTCTTCCATTCCTCTTGATTCCTTTTTTGTATTTGTAAGCCTCTCATGACAATGGGAGGCTAAACCATCCATTGTGGGAGCTCAACAACCAAACACTTTTGATGTAATGATTCTCACTATCTATTTAATGTTATCTTTGTATTATTGTTGTTTTTCTGAGCTATATTCATGTTAGTGGTTTGATCTCCCATTCGCATGCTTTGTTATAGGTTTTAATGCATTGGAAAATGGTTATTGCCTTAAGAATTGAAAAACACTTCTAAATAATATCATGTCTAGGGATAGAGTGGTTTTGTTTAGCCTAGGTTATCATCTTAAATCTTAATGCAAATTATTTGATGTAGCTTTTTGATGGATCTGGAGTGAAATTAAGCGATTTAGGGTCTAACACTTGATGAATCAAGGTTAGAATACATTAGTAGATGAAGGTAATATGAGAATAACGTTAAATAGCGAAAATTCTTTAATATTGAATCAAAGGTAGTTTCGGTGAGTTAAGCCCCTAACACGTCACAAAACTTCGCATCAACCGACAACTCACCCAAGTGTTTGTTTCCTATCTCTTTATTGTGCTCTGCTTAACTATCTTTATTTATGTTGAATTTTACATTTCCAGCATTAGAATTAGAAACTATCAAATTTAAATAATTGTTCGCTTAAAATTAGAAATATATTAACGCTGAGTACAAGCAAAGTCCATGTGGAATTTGACACTCGGACTTACCGTTTATTTATTACGTGGACAATTCGGTGACCTTACTGTCCGTTAACAAGTTTTTGGTGCTGTTGTCGGGACTTTGTTGCTTGTACTCGGTAGTTTGTATATCCTAAGTTTAAGCATCAGTTCTTTTGTTTTCTAGTTCTTTGTGTTGTATTGTGCTAATTGTGTTAAGTAAAAGAAGAAAAAGAAAAGAAAGAGATAAAGAGAAAAGTATCTTTTTCTTATGAGTCTTTGCTTGGAGGGTGGAACCTTTGAAGAACCTGACCCATGGAAGATATTTGAAGTAGTATGCTTAGAAAATTAGGGGTCAGTCACCTACAACCCATCAATTGTGATTTTTGAGGAGGAGAGCATGTCAATGACAATTGTCATCTTTGCTCCATGGAAAATTCTGGGTAGGAGCAAAAGTTGCACCCTTACAATGAAGATGAAGAAGAAAGACTCTCTACTTTGGATAATGTGTTAATGCAATTCATGGAAACTTTCAAAGCTAGCTCCGAAGCCAATCAAAAGTAAATTCAGAATATGGAGATTCAAATTGGTAAGCTAGTAAAAGCAATGGCGGAAACATCTTTTTTGGTCATAAAGGAAGAAGATTTTATAGAAGTCACAACACATGAGGAGAGTCTTGCAAAAGAGCATGATTCATGGGAAAAAGATGAAGAAAAAAGGAGTCAAGTGAGGAGAGAACACAACAATAATGGGAGAAGTGCTCACAAGTAGAAATTCAACAAGAACACTCTCTCCAAATCAATACCTCTCCTCATCAATCGATTGGTAAGGAAGAAAGGCATGGAGAATGTGACAAATCCTTGAATTCCATTTTTTCCGTGATCACCAACACATCCCTTGCAATGATATGAAAGGCGCTTCATGGATACATGAATTTCATGGAGTTTCTAGCTAAGAAGCGAAAATGCAAGGAAGATGTGTTTTATGTGACCTTAATGCCACCTTGAAGGCATTTAGCCCATCAAGTTAGTGACGTTAAATAAACACTTACTAGGAGACAACCCAGTATTTCTAACCTTTTTCTTCTTGTAAGGTTTTGGGTGTCCACGTTGGCACTTTAATATATTAATCTTAGGATTAAGAGGAACCCGAACGAGGTCGGATAAGGTCGGACAAGGGAGGATAAGGTCGAGCGAGGTCGGAGAAGGGTGAAACCTTGGACTTTGTGAAGTGCCAATGTAGGAACCCGAACGAGGTCGGATAAGGTCGAACGAGGTCGGAGAAGGGTGAAACCTTGGACTCTATGAAGTACCAAGTTAGGGACCCGAACGAAGTCGGATAAGGTCAGACAAGGGTGGAACCTTGTGTTTTATAAAGTGTCGAGGATGGGTTCAGCACTAGGCAATCAACCAAAAGCAGTTAACACTTGTGCTGATACCTCGAACCTGCACAAAGTTGTCCGGGTTACTAGTACTGTGTTGCCCAAGGCAGGTTTTTGGTAAGTGATTTGAACCTGACAACGATTGCCTATGTTTTCTAAGCTATGTTTTGACATCTGGCAGTATTGGCGCGAGTGTCACGTGCCAGGGCCATTTAAATAGGCCAGTTCTCTCCATTTCGACGAAACACCATTGTCTTCTTCCTCTTTTCATATTCTCCATTTCCAAGTGAGAGAAACTTAGAGCCACTCATCCTTAACCAAAAACCCATTGCATGCAACTGAGAAGTTGAAAGGAACCACCCCACAGCTAGGTTCCAACCTTTGTTCCGGTTAAAAATGGGTAAACGGAGAGTTCATCTCTACCAAGACTTTCGAGTCTCGACTTCAAAGAAGAAGAAGGCTTATCAAAACGCTTAAGCTTGGGAAAAGTTGTTTCCTAGCCTTCTTGAACATTCCTAAGGTAAGATACTTACGTCTTCCTGGTCAGACCGAGTCTGTGTTTTGAGAGGTTAGAGACCGTGTGGGTCGGAGCTGGACGGCTTGCATGCAACAGTCAGTGACCGTCCTAGACTATTTGCATGCAACTAGTATTGACCGCTTTGCCTTCTTGCATGCTTTTCAGAGCGTGATACAAGGGACGAAGGCGGTCGTGACCTCGAGGCCGAGAAGAACCAGCGTAACTCTTAGAGCAGATAAGCTTTCCATTCTTGGGAGTTTTCCTTGACTGTGTTCCACTATACTTCGAGGGAGTTATGGTTATTGTATGTCATGATGCATGTATTGAAATTGTGTGTTGCTGCTTTTGATTGAGAACATGTATATGATTTGCACTATTATGATATGTTGTGATGTATGAGATTCTCTGGCCAGTAGAATGGACAAATATGAACTTCCCTTAGAGCCAAAGTTATGTGGAACAACTCTAAGTGGTCAATTAGTATATATGAAAAACCTAAGAGAGTGTGCCCATTAAGTTGGATAATCCTTTCTTAGAAGAGCTATATACGTCTGAGCAGAACCCTGAGAGAATGTGCCCATTAGGTTGGATGATCTTCCTCAGGCAACGATATACAGAGAATGTGCCCATTAAGTTGGATAATCTTCTCTCGTTATATTTGTGATTCTATACATGTGATGCGTGTTATGACAGCTGGGATGGCTAGCTTGTGTAATGCATGTTTTGATGCTATGTATCGTGAAAGTGAACCCGGGGAAGGAGAAGCCTCCAAGGACCCAGAGTTTACTGAGATTTTTATCTCACCCCAGTTGGGGATTATATGTCTTTGCAGGTGATGAGCAAAGAGAGGATGGTGGATCCCGAGGCAAGAGGCCCGGGTGGTGAGGCAGTCCGAGGGATTCCGGACAGGAGGCCTAGTCGGGACAGGTTCCGTGTGAACCTTAGTTTTATTTTGCGAGCATTTTGGCTCCCTACTTTATTATGCAAATGTATATATATGTGTGTGTGTGTGTGTGTGTGTGTGTGTGTGTGTGTGTGTGTGTGTGCGTTTTGCACCCCGGTCTGTGGGGAGAACGTAGCCCAGTGGATATTGTATAACTTCGTGAACGATTATCATACATAATGTACAAGTGATATTGTGGACGTATTATGACGTCGTACTTGTAGTTGCTTCCAAATTAATTATTGTTAATTGATTGCTGCATTTAACGACCATAATTTAATGTTAACAACTGGATGCATACGGGGTGTTACATTTTATGGTATCAAAGCAGTTTCCTCAGGAAGCACTATGTATGGTCAATTGTGGGTGGTGCACAACTGTTTTAGGTGTCCGTTATGACTATGGCATGTGTGGTCACTAAGTGTGGGCCTGATCAACTCACCCTTTTGTGTGACATATGCAGTACCATGGTGAGAACCTGGAACAATAGCGAGATGGCGGGCGCCAACGCACACCCGGACCCGGTGAACGCTTCTTAGCAGCTATGCAGCAGGAGATGGCTGCAAACCGGCAAGCAAACGAGGCCTTGATGCAGGCCAACGAGGTTTTGATGGTAGAGCTGAGATTTTTGCGGAGGGAGGATCGAGCACCCTCTCCACCACCTGCTTACGAGGGCGAGGGTAGTCGCCACCTAGGTGGAGGTAGCCATCGTCCTGATGGACCTAGCCACCATAGAGGAGACCGGTTTCCCCAAGTTGAAGTCGAGGAAGACCCAAAAACCTTTCTTCCTCAACCCTTCTGTGTCACCTTCAACTCAAAAACCACCGTAGCTGCCATGAAATCCCGATGTCCAGAAGGACCTCAAGGCCAGAATAGAAGTTTAGGACAACCCGTCGTGTAGCTGTAGAATGAACCCCTGGTTAGGTAAGGGGAGTTTATTATGTTTGGTAACAACTTTAGATAACATGGTTGGGGGCCAGGGAGTCCAACCATGGCGATGACTGCATGTCCCTGTGTGTGTGGTTTTCCAGGAAAGCTATGTTTGTCCTTATTGAATGGGACGTGATACGCCTTATGTTCGTTGGTTGGTGTTTGTGTTGATGTTTAATAATGTTCTAGTGTGTTGTTTGATGGTGTTCTTGAAGAGGGAGTTGATGTTGTCTCTTTATAGATAGTCATTCCTTTCTTTCCTTTGTTAGAGAATCACCCCTCTCTGGTCTGGTAGGAATTCCCTCTCTTCTGTGTATATACATAGATAGATACCCACGGGGGTGTATGACGGGTATCCTATCCAGGACTAGTTGTTCCTAACTGGGTCATACATTGATGGTGTTGTGATAGTAGGCTATGTATTGACACGTGAGATGCCAGGACCAGGTGGTGAACCTTGCAAGGACCATGGTCAGTGCATTGATGAGCCCATGATGGGGCTGCCATGATTATGATGGTATGTACATGGGGGGTGCATGACGTATTAACCTATCCAGGACAAGTTGTTCCTGACTGGGTCATGCATTGATGGTGCCCATGGGACATACGACATTTGCATGACGAAAATAGGATGATTGGTTGTAGGGTACCGGGCTACTGGGGGGCCACGTCTGTTAGGAACTCCTTCTGACACCCGGATGCTTATCACTATCTGGGGGAGCGACCTGTACACGACAGAGTGACCCTGACAAGCTACTGCATCATCGAGACCACAGGGATGGGCTATTTTCCGGATGGTACCACATTGCATTGCTGAGAGTTGAGTCAGGAGCATGCATCATGCTAGATATTATAAGTTGTCTGATGGAATGTGTTTGGATGGCCGTGCGTTTTGACTGTGTGATGAGATGCTTGGATATTCGTGATGATATGATGATGTCCGGATTGTTTCCCTTAACTGATGTTATTTATTGTTTGTTGTTTAATATGATGAACTCACATTTACTTTGTTGTACCTTGTGGTTTGGTACCTGTGATGATCGCGAACCGGGTTCGTGTGAGCAGACAAGTAGCAGTAGGTGCTTTAGGAGATGACCATCTCTTGGTTGGAGCCGCCGGGTGGTCGGGATGTCGATGGACTAGATCCCGAACAGGAGTTGTATTTTGCTAGTTACACCCCTTGTTTTAATGGATACATCCTAATGTTTTGCTAATTACACCCCAACGTTTAATTTCTTATTCCTTTTGTAAAACACGTAATACATTTTGGACATAGTGTTTGAACCTGCAAATAAACTATGTTTTATATATATATATGTGACTTGAGATGTCTCTTATGCATTTTATTCACATGTTTACCTTATGATGATGGTCATTACGTGCTCACGAAGAATTTACCATGTTTTTATAATCAAACTAAAGGGAGTTTTCATTTAAAAACCTGTTTAATAGTGTGATTAAGAGTTGGTGATACAGTAACGACGTGGCGGGTCGTTACATTAATTCTCCCCCAGACCGTTCAAGAAGGAGCATGGTCCAAGAGGATCATTACAGAGACCGACTCAACCTCCCCAATGTGCCTCTTGTGGAAGGAATCACTGGGGAGTATGCTCCTCGGGCCAGTTGATATGCTTCAGATGTGGCTAGCCGGGCCACTATGCTAGAGAGTGCCCTCGGGCCAGTAACCGAGCGGTGGCCGCCCTAGTGATCTCTGTAGCACCCACCCCAGGTCGGATTTACATAGTTGATGCTAGAAAGGCAGCCTGAGCTCCTGACTTGATCCGAGGTATGATTTTGATAAATGATTATGATGTGAAGTCTTATTCGACTTTGGAGCTACCCACTCCTTCATTAAAGATAGTACTGCATTAGGGCTAAACCTTTAGGTATTCAAACTTTCCCCTCCTATGGAGATTACCACCGCTTCTAGAGAGCAATGTCGTATGGATAAGTACTGCCAGGGTGTGCAGTTCTGGTTTGAGGGCAAGGAGTACAGGGTTGATCTGTACTGCCTTGCGATGCCTACCCTCGAGGTTAGTCTTGGGATGGATTGGTTGGCCAAGTATGGTGTTATGTTGGATTGTTGTAATAAAAAGGTCATGATAACCCCAGAAGGAGAAAAGCCGGGTTCCACTTCATATTTCACGGACCTGCAAGTTCGCAAGGAAATGAGGACCGGATCCCCGGGCTACCTTTTGTTGAGTACAGCCGAGGAGAAGCCGAGGTTATACCTGTCTAGGATCCCAGTAGTAAGCGAGTTTGCTGATGTATTCCCAGAGGAGATCACGAAACTCCCACCTGATAGGGGGATTGACTTCTCCATCAATTTGATTCCCGACGTGGGGCCCATCTCTATAGCCCCCTATCGTATGGCCCCTTTGGAATTAAAAGAGCTGAAGGCACAGCTCAAGGACCTATTGTCCAAAGAGTTTATATGGCCGAGTGTGTCACCATGGAGAGCACCGGCCATCTTTGTGAAGAAGAAGGACGGGAGTATGAGGTTGTGCGTGGATTACCGACAATTGAATAAGGTGACCATAAAGAATAAGTACCCATTGCCCCGGATTGACGACCTATTAGATCAGTTGAGGGGAGCTCGGGTGTTCTCCAAGATAGATCTATGGTTCGGATACCACCAGATTTGAATTAAGCCCGAGGACATACCTAAGACTGCATTCTAGTCTTGGTATGGTCATTATGAATACCAGGTCATTCCGTTCGACCTTACGAACGCAACGGCCGTGTTCATGGACTATATGAATCAGGTGTTCAGACCGTACTTGGATCTGTTCGTGGTGGTATTCATTGACGATATACTCATCTATTCCAAGAGTGAAGAGGAACATGCCGAGCAGCTCCGGATTGCTCTTCGGACGTTGAGGAACGACCAGTTGTATGCCAAGTTATCAAAGTGCGAATTTTGGCTATCCGAGGTGAAGTTCCTTGGCCATGTGATCTCGGCAGCTGGGGTGGCAGTTGACCCCAGTAAGATAGAGGCCGTGATGTCTTGGGAGAGGCCCAAGAGTGTTTCCAAAATCCAGAGCTTCCTTGGACTGGTCGGGTACTATCGAAGGTTCATCCTGGGGTTCTCACAGATGGTGTTGCCCTTAACCCGCCTTACCAGAAAGGGCACCCCATTCGTCTGGACTCATGAATACGAAGAGTGCTTCTAAAGATTGAAGGAAAAGTTGACCACCGCTCCAGTATTAACCCCGCCTGATCCTGAGGGAAGTTTCGAGGTCTATTGTGATGCTTTCAGGCAGGGGCTTGGATGTGTCCTGATGCAAGAGAGAAAGGTAGTTGCCTATGCATCCCGGCAACTGAAGCCGCATGAGGAGAGCTACCCTACGCACGATCTAGAACTAGCAGCAGTGGTATTTGCCCTAAAAATATGGAAACACTACCTATATGGTGCCAAATTAGTGGTGTTATGTGACCACAAGAGCCTCAAATACTTATTCGATCAAAAGGAATTAAATATGAGACAGAGGCGATGGATGGAATTCCTCGAGGACTATGACTTCAAGTTGAAATACCATCCCGGAAAAGCCAATGTGGTGGTGGATGCCCTAAGCAGGAAGCACATGGGCATAGCTTGCATGATGATTGCTGACTGCAAGCTGATAGAGGACTTCCGGGATATGCACCTGACCGTGACTGAGGGTGATCAAGGTCTCGAGTTAAGGGCGATCAAGGTTGATAATGAATTAATCAGGAAGATTTGATAAACTTAGGAACGTGACGAGGAGGTGAAGTCCCTGATCGGCCAGAAAGACGTTTCTCAGGGTAACCATAACTTAAAGGTATACCAAGGGAGGATTGTGGTGTCTAAGGGCGAGTTAGCGGATACACTTCTGTCCAAGACTCACAAAGGCCGGTTTAGCATTCATCTCAGTGCCACCAAAATGTACCAAGACCTCAAGACAAACTTCTAGTGGCCGGGAATGAAAAGAGACATAGCTGAGCACATAGCCAAGTGCCTGGTATATCAGAAGGTAAAAATCGAGCATCAGAGACCGTCAGGCCTACTACAAGCTTTGCTGATCCCAGAGTGGAAATGGGATAGCATCTCCATGGACTTTGTGGTCGGACTACCAAGGACCCAACCCGGATGCGATTCCATCTGGGTGATTGTTGATAAACTGACCAAATCGGCTCACTTCTTGCATGTACGGACTGATTATACCACGGAAAGGCTAGCCCAGCTATACGTCAGAGAGATAGTCAGGTTGCATGGTGTCCCGGAAAGCATTGTCAGCGACAGAGATCCAAAGTTCACCTCTAGGTTCTGGGGTGCTCTTCAGGAGGCTTTTGGCATCCGGTTGAAACTTAGCATTGCCTATCACCCACAAACTGATGGTCAAACAGAAAGGACCATCCAGACCCTGGAAGACATGTTGAGAGCTTGTACCTTGGAGCAGGGACGGGGTGGGATAAATACTTACCACTGATCGAATTCTCTTATAATAACAACTTCCATGCTAGTATAGGCATGGCACCCTATGAAGCTTTGTATGGTCGAAGGTGCCAGACTCCTACTTGCTGAACTGAAATAGGGGAGGGCCAACTTCTTGGACCCGAGATGGTTTAGGACACTACTGAGCAGATCCGCATGATCAAAGATAATCTATTGCGGGCTCAGAGTCGACAAAAGAGTTATTACGATAGCAAGCACTTTCCATTGCAATTTGATGAGGGTGACCATGTGTTCCTGAGATTGTCTCCAATTACAGGGGTTGGACGGGCATTAGGCGTGAGAAAGCTTAGTCCTAAGTTCATTGGCCCTTACCAGATTCTTCAGAGGGCAGGACCAATGGCCTACCAGCTAGCTTTGCCTCCCCCGTTGTCCAGGCTGCATGATGTTTACCACATATCCCAGCTAAGGAGGTATGTGCCCGACCTTTCCCACGTAGTGGAGCCGGACACCGTTCAGATTAGGGAGAATCTGACATGTCCTACCTGACCAGCATGGATTCTGGACAGGATGGAGAAGAAGATCCGGAGTAAGACTATTCCCATAGTCAAGATACAATGGGAGGGAAGGACACACGAGGAGGCTACTTGGGAACGAGAGCAAGAACTCTTGCAGCAGTACCCCGAGCTCCTGACGGGTAAGATTTTAAATTTTATGGTCAAAATTCTTTAAATGGTGGGGTGAATTTAAGGTTTTGGGTGTCCACATTGGCACTTTAATATATTAATCTTAGGATTAAGAGGAAGTTGTGCTTTTTTAACAAATCCGGGTTCGTGTTTCCTAGTCAGCACTTATAAGGCATCTGGATTCGTGTGACTGGGATGTCACTTCGATGAGGAAGTAGGACCTTTATGGGATAGTTTTGACATGGAGTAAGGAACCCAAACGAGGTCGAATAAGGTCGGATGAGGGCGGATAAGGTCGGACGAGGTCGGAGAAGGGTGAAACCTTGGACTTTGTGAAGTGGCAAGCTAGGAACCCGGACGAGGTCGGATAAGGTCGGACGAGGTTGGAGAAGGTGGAACCTTGGACTTTGTGAAGTACCAAGGTAGGGACCCGAACGAGGTCGGATAAGGTCGGACAAGGGCGGAGCCTTGTGTTTTATAAAGTGCCAAGGACGGGTTCAGCACTAGGCAATCAACCAAAAGCAGTTAACACTTGGTTGATACCTTGAACCTGCACAACGTTGTCCAGGTTACTAGTACCGTGTTGCCCAAGGCAGGTTTTTGGTAAGTGATCTAAACCCGGCAACGATTGCCTATGTTTTCTAAGCTATGTTTTGACATATGGCAGTATTGACGTGTGTGTCACGTGCCAGAGCCATTTAAATAGGCCACTTTTCTTCATTTCGACGAAACACCATCATCTTCTTCCTTTTTTCGTATTCTCCATTTCCAAGTGAGAGAAACTCATAGCCACTCATCCTTAACCAAAAACTCATTGCATGCAGCTGAGAAGTTGAAAGGAACCACCCCACAGTCAGGTTCCAACCTTTGTTCCAGTTAAAAACCGGTAAATAGAGAGTTCGTCTCTTCCAAGACCTCTGAGTCTCTACTTCGAAGAAGAAGAAGGCTTCTCAGAACACTTAAGCTTGGGAAAAGTTGTTTCCTAGCCTTGTTGAACATTCCTGAGGTAAGATACTTACATCTTCTTGGTTAGACCGAGTCTGTGTTTTGAGAGGTTAGAGACCGTGTGGGTTGGAGTTGGACGGCTTGCATGCAATAGTCAGTGACCGTCCTTGACTATTTGCATGCAACTAGTATTTTGGGATTTATTTTGCCAAATGATAATCATATATCAGCCGTATGTAAGCCCATAATCAGCCCTCAAACTTCTTCCTAAAATCTAGGACATAATCATGATAAGATGCTAGTTGAATTCAAATTCAAGTCTAGCTCTTATCTTCTCCTTTTGATATGAAACTAACTACTATAGTTAATTCATATTTAAATTCA
>QARZ01041114.1:426506-438043 GCA_013407115.1 Glycine latifolia | reverse complement strand
TATATATATATATATATATATATATATATATATATATATATATATATATATTATATGTATGTATGTATATATATGTATGTATGTATGTATATATATGTGTGCGTGTTTTGCACCCCGGCTTGTGGGGAGAACGTAGCCCGATGGATATTGTATAACTTCGTGAACGATTACCATACATAATGTACAAATGATATTGTGGATGTATTATGACATCGTACTTGTAGTTGCTTCCAAATTAATTATTGTTAATTAATTGTTGCGTTTAACGATCATAATTTAATGTTAACAACCGTATGCATACGAGGTGTTACACTTCTCTTTTGTGACTTTGTTAATATTTATGTTGGTTGATATGTTTGTAAATGTGTCTTGATGTTTGTTGTTGATTTTTTCTGCTCGCTCAGTGCGCCTATGTTATTTTGGTATTTGGGCTTAGCGCAAAAGTGCAGGCCCAACGCGAGTGAGCAACTCACTAAGTGCGCCATGCTCGCTAAGTGGATTTTGCAGAAAAAATTTAACCTGCAAATCTCGCTTAGCTCGTAGGTGTTAGCTTAGCGCGAAAAGTGCAAGCTCAGCCCAAATAACTCACTGTCTAAAAATTACGTGAATTGGGCTCAGTGCGCACATGCTCACTTTCAAAAAAAAAATTTGTCACTTTTTATTTTTTGCTTGTATTTTGTTCTAGAGTATTTGAGTTAAGCGCGCCATCTCTGTCTGGCAACTTGAAATAATTGCGCTAAGCGCAAGTGAATTCAGTAGGTGATGGGTTAAGCGCGCCGTCTCACACTAAGCCTAGGCTTCTTGGGTTACTGCTTTCTTTTAGGGTGCGCTCAGCACACATCTGCTCGCTCAACGCAACTCCTTTTTTTACCTTTTATTTTCTTTTTCTAGTTTTTCTTTTGTTAGTTGTTTGTTTAATTTTAATTTTAATTTGTATCTTATTTATTTTTTTATTTGTCCTTTTTGTAGATGGCCTCGAGAAAACATAGAGGGTCCTCCTCCCATTCATGCCACGAGCTCAACACTGTCTCTAGCAATCGATGATGTCGCAGAGCTCTTCCTCTCCCGTGTCACTTGGCCTGGGGACAGACCTTCCTCTGTCGGGGGCTGATGTTGCTGGATCAGACCTACTAATAAGGATGTTGCTGCTAGTGATGATGATGATTACTTGGCAGATATCTCAGTAGCTCAGGGAGCATAGGACCCATGGCCATCACAGGACTGAGGCCATGTTTTTCACAGGACATTTTATGCTTTCCGTTTATGCTTTCTCCATTATTTTATCACGTTCTAGACACTTTATATTCTACTTTTTACTTTGGATTTACCTATGCATGATAGATAGTGCTTTTTGGTGACACATTTTGGGTAACAATTTTTGTGGGCATGTGGGGTAAATCATATGCATGACCGAGATTTGCTTTTGTGTTAAATTTCAAATTTCAATTCTTGAGTGAGCACGCATTGTTGTTGATTGATGTTTTTATGAATTGAATGTGAGTGAGTGAGTCAGTTAGCTTGCATGACAGAAAATCTTGTGAAAGAAAGACTATATGCTTCACGATACGGTATGAGTTGTGTGCATCTTAACTGTGAAAGCACGATTGATTTTGTGTTTTCGGTTTTGCATGATTCTTGAACTATTTGAGTGCATACATGATGTGGATATGATCAAGGCCTTGTTGTTAATTTAATTTTAGCCACTTGGCAACATAGCCAACCCTGTTGAATCTCTTGTTACCCTCTTGAGCCTAAACTGAGAAGGAATCTTGTTCTTGAACCTTGAACTGAAAAGCATACATAACAATGTTCACCTTATCTTAGGTTATAGGAGAGCATCATTTACGAATCAAGACAAATTTGTTCCAAATTTAGGGGAGTGTCTTTGAGTAAACTCTTATGCAGGGATGTGAGTAAGAAGCACACAGAGGACAAGAATTACACTGTACCTTTGGTTTTAAAAAAAAGTCAAAGTAAACCAAATTTAAGAAAACCTCTGTGTGCTATTGATAGTGGCAAGTGAAATAAGGTTGGGAGAACAAGAAAGAGTGGTTCCTCTGACACAAGTAAGGAATGAGTGAATCCTCTCCTAGAACCTGATTGTTTAAATTCTGAGAAAAATCATGATTTCTTTGTAGCCTAGCCACGTTACAAGCCTAATAAAGTCCTTAGTGATCCATGTTGTGTGTGTGTGTGATTGCATTGAATGAGATGATTTGCAAAGCTGAGAATTTTGATTTCAATTGTATTGAGTGAAATATACATGACCGAAACACCTGTCTGCTTGAGGGAAATTCTAGCCTTGTAAGGAGTGAAATACGAGTTGATCTTTCTTTGATAGTTGTCATTCTTGCTAACCTTTTTCACTATTTAAGTGCATTCTTTGCATGATTCCATCATAAAACCACAGTTAGTGTGAACTTGAGGATTGTAGATTAAACTTGTTTTGGAAGTATGCAATTATTTAAGTTGTTGTGAATTGGTTACACCCTCGACATTGCCATTGATCTAACTTAGTTTAGCATTTGCTTACTTTTGCTTGAGGAAAAGCAAAGCTTTAAATTTGGGGAACTTTGATAATTTCCATGCATTCGTAAATGTTACATGTAAATCATATAGCAATTATCTTTTTTTCCCTCTTTTAACGCTTCTTTTGTGAGTAAAACGTAGGAATTTAGCTTCTTCTGAGCATTTAACCAGTAGATGCTCAAATTAGTGTTGGTTGTATTTTTTGTAGAAAATGATACAATAGAGACATGGAAGATGGATTGAAGATCTGGAGTGGCCCGCTCAGCACGCAAATGCAGGCTCCGTGCACACATGCATGCTCGCTCAGCGCAAAAAGTGCAGGCTCAGCGCACACTCAATTTTGAAAAACATGAAGTGTGCATTTTGAAGTACATAAAGGAAAAAACACTTACCACAAAGAGAGATAGCCAGGGAGAGAAAGAGGCCAAGTTAGGGTACGAAAATGAGGGAAAACCCACTCACTTGGGCTCCCATTCCTCCATCTTCCTCCATTTTCTTCCATTCCTCTTGCTTCCTTTTTTGTATTTGTAAGTCTCTCACGAAAATGGGAGGCTAAACCATCCATTGTTGGGAGCTCAACAACCAAACACTCTTGATGTAATGATTCTCACTATCTATTTAATGTTATCTTTGTATTATTGTTGTTTTTTGAGCTATATTCATGTAGAGGTTTGATCTCCCATTTGCATGCTTTGTTATAGGTTTTAATGCATTGAAAAATGGTTATTGCCTTAAGAACTGAAAAACACTTCTAAATAATAACATGTCTAGGGATAGAGTTGTTTCGTTTAGCCTAGGTTATCATTTCGAATCTTAATGCAAATTATTTGATGTAGCTTTCTGATGGATCAGGAATGAAATTAAGTGATTTCGGGTCTAGCACTTGAAGAATCAAGGTTAGAATACATAAGTAGATGAAGGTAATATGAGAATAATGTTAAATAACGAAAAATCTTTAATATTGCATCAAGGGTAGTTTCGGTGAGTTGAGCCCCAACACGTCACAAAATTTCGCATCAATCGACAACTCACCCCTAAGTGTTTGTTTTCTATCTCTTTATTGTGCTCTGCTGAACTATCTTTATTTATGTTGAATTTTACATTTCCGAATTAGAATTAGAAACTATCAAATTTAAATCATTGTTCGCTTAAAATTTAGAAATATATTAACTCTGAGTATAAGTAAAGTCCCTGTGGAATTCGACACTCGGACTTACTGTTTATTTATTACTTGGACAATTTGATGCGCTTGTCGTCCGTTAACACCAGGTCTTTAGACAATGTAACACCCTGAAATTTCGGTAGCTTAAAATATGTGTGTGATGCATTCGTTGTATGATTTGATTATTTTATTAATTAGGATTAGTTGAAATGTTATGTGAATTATCCATTTGTAATTGCTTGATGTAGAGGTCAAGTTATGTGGAGTTTGTTTGAGATGCGTTGTATTTGAGTGATTCCGAGTTTGACCCAAAACCTATTTTTGTAAAATCATCATTCTGGATTGGTTAACTGTTTGATCGCCTTCAAATTTTAAATATAGATTCCTAATCCATATATGTAACTTTTGACTGTTGGGATTGTCAAAATAATGTCTAGAGCGTGAGAAATTAATTTTTCACTGTAGCAGAAATTCGGTCAGCTCCCCCAGGCGAATATTGCATGCACTTTTGCTTGTTTGGGCGAGTGGAGGTGGTGATAAATAGTGCAGCAGCGTCCAAAGTCACGAAATCTGGCCTCCATCCTCTTCCAAGCACCTACCCCACCTCCTACCATCATCCTTCACCACCCAAGGCCACCGGTGACCACCACGAGCCACCATTACTTGCCATGAGACCACCACACGGAGAGGAACCCTTTAATCAGAGCAGAATCTTCGAAACTCTTCTCGAAGTTTCGGTAGAGAACAAAGCTCCCAATCCTTCTTTCTTGGTTTCCTTGAGGTAATCTTAGTTCCCTTTTTCTTCTTCTAGCTAGTTTAAGCTTCTCTTAGTGTCTTTTGTGTTTTGGGTATCTTTGTTGGGAGTTTCACATATCCTTTGAAAACCCTTTGAAAATGAGATGTTGTAAAAGTCTCCTTTTTATGAAATTGATGTCATTTCTGTGATCCTTGTTGAACCCCGATAACATTGGTGTGATTGGAATTTTAAAATGATGTCTTTTGATGTGAACTCCCAAAACATCCCTTTAGACCCTTTTTGATTTGAGTGGGTATTTGACCCCAAATGTTAATATTGATCTTACCTTGGAAATCTATATTAAATTGTCTTCGATTTGGTATATAGAACTCTGCGTTTGGACAAAAACACGCGCATTGAAGGATCTCCAAAACAACATTGTGAAGTTTTAACAGGAGAACTCCTAGTTAGGTAAGGGGAGTTTATTATTTAGTTATAGTTTTGGTACCATAGTTGGGGGGCAGGGAGTCCAACTAAGAGGATATCTGCCTGTCCCTACTGTGTGCTGGTTTTCAAATAAAACTAAGTTTTTAACTAATGGGATGCGTAGCTTTTATGATTAATGGGTGATGATACTTGTGTGTGCTCATTTTCAAAGCAAATGATGTTTTTAACTAATGGGATGCGGTGTATTTATTACTGATGTTGTAGATGACAGTAAAATTGAGATACCATGGAAATGATTGATGATGTTTACGTGATTTGTCATGATTTAGATGAGGTGATGCTTATGTGATTGGTGATGTCTGAAGGAAATAATGTTCAAATGAGATATATGTTTATTGGGTTAATGATATTGTTGTTGTAATGATTCGATTTTTGGGAAAAGTCTTAATTACAGAGGAGACTCTGCCCAAAATTTTATAATATGTTTTCCTATTTAATTCTTTATTAAATTTTTAAATGGGCATAAAAGTGTGTTTTCTATATTGCAGTCCTCCTCTTTAGTTTAGAATTTTCCAAAGTACCAGTCTTGTGGTAATATGGATTATGGATGAATGAGGTGAAGGAAAGAAACACGCTTCTGCGGCACCACTCTGATGCTTATATACATCGCTGACAGGACATGTCCACTTTGCGTGTAGGAACAACAACCACAGACTAGATAGAGCTTACTTACCCTCATTCACCAAACACTCATACCAAGACAAAAAAGCACACAAAATAGCAATTATAAAATAAATCAAACAATCAAGCATCATAACACACATCAAACACTTATTTCAGAAACTCGAAATTTTAGGGTGTTATAGAACCAATATAAATCATGTTGTTGACCACTTCTATATCTTTTCTTGTGGTTATTAATTGTCATTCATTGCTATAACTTTTCATAATCAACAAAAATAATTTGTTCTCATTGCATTCTTTAAAGATTGGAGTTTGAATGATGGAAAGAGTTCAAAGGTTGTTTTGTGATACGATCCCTTTTAACTCTAATTGTTTAAGAAATTTTAATTGGACAAGAACAACCAATTCACCCCCCTCTTGGTTCTTGTATGTTGTTCATACTGTTTTCAATTGGTATGAAGAGCAGGTTCTTGTGTGTTACTCAAAATCACTACTTTCTTTTAAAGAAAATGAATATCACACAAATTACCTTCAAGGAAGGTGCCTCCCTCAATTGTCCTCCTATGTTTGAGGGATAACACATTTTTGGAAAAGTAGAATGCAGATTGTCATTCAATCAGATGACCCCGGTGCATGGAATGCAATAGAAAAATGTCCTTTGATACCCACCAAAACTGTTGATAATGAAAAAGATTCCCAAAGAATGAGATGAAATGTCTGACATAGAAAAGAGGGTAGTTCAATATGATTTTAAAGCAAAAAACACGATAACCTCTTCCATGTCCTTTGATGAGTTTCTCAAAACAGTTAGGTGCAAGAGTGCAAAGGAGATGTGGAAAATGCTAGAGATCACTCATGAAGGAACTAATATAAGATCAATAAAACATGCATTGATCCATGAGGACGAAATGTTCAAGATGAATGCAGCAGAAAATATCTCTCAACTCCAAACCATATTCACACACATCATCAATCATTTACTTGGTCTTGTCAAAACATTTGATGTAGAGGAACTCAACATCAAGATTTTGAAATGCTTAACAAGACCTTGGCAACCAAAAGTGACAACAATCAAAGAATCTAAAGATCTGTCAAAGATGTCTGTGGCTTGCACTTTTTGGTAAGTTACTTGAGTATGAATTAGAAATGTCTCAACTAACTAATGCAAAAAATGCAGAAAAGAAACATAAAAGCATTTCCTTGAAAGCTGGATCCTCAAAAGTTGAGAAAGATGATGATTCAAGTGAAGATGAAGGTGACGAAAATATGAACCTAACTGTCAAAAGATTTGGCAAGTTCATGCACAAAAACAAGAATAGAAACTTCACAAAGTTCAACAAAAGAAATGACAACAACAACAACAGCAACTGCTTTGAGTGAGGAAAGCAAGGCCACATCCAATATGAATGTCCAATCTTCTTAAAGAAGCAATTAGGAGAAAAGAAAGGAAAGAAAGAAGGGAAACCCAAAATAGCCTACATAGCTTGGGAAGATAATGCATCAACAACTTATGAATCCTCAAGTGAGAATGAAGAAGCCAATGTTTGTCTAACATCAACAATTGATGAAGAAGACTCAAGTGCTGAATTAGAAATAAATCCTGAAATTGATCAACTAGTTGATGCTTTTAATGAAATGCATGAGGAGGCTCAAAAACTTGCTATCTCCAATAACAAGCTCAAAGGTAACCTTAGATGGCATACCACTAAGCTAGCTTCAATGCAAGCTGAACTTTTCCACTTGAAAGAAGAAAATTAAAATCTTGTTTCAAGCTACAAAGCAAATGGTTGTGTGTATGCCTCTTCTTCTTCAAATGTAGATAAAAACAAAGTTTTACGAAAGGAATTTGATGATTTCAAAAAGAGCCATCTTGAAAAATGTATGACTTTACAAACAGAAAACTCCTACTTGGTGGATCTCTTGAAAAAGGTCTATTGAGGGGAATGTAGTTTAAACCAAATGTTAAGTGTGCAAAAGTATGTTGGTGATAAATTTGGATTGGGTTACAACAATCAATCAAAACCTTTTCAAAACACCAAGTTTGTGTTGGATATAGGGGGGTTGCAAGTAGATTAAAGCATGGATGAAGTAATTGGCTTGATGTTTTAGCTTTTTACATGCCCAATCAATTTGAAGGCATTTGTAATTTGTCTAAGTGGTTCAAGTACATTGCCTTGTGATCCTTGCATTGCATATGCATTCTCATTCTCATGCATACATGTTTTTCATTAAAGTATTAAAGCTATTCAATGATTTTGAAAGAAACTAAGTTCTCATGGTTAAGTTTTTGTTAATGATTGTGGTGGGTAATGTTGTTTCCTTCCCAATTGCTGCTATCTGAAGTTTGTTGGTTTTATATAATAAACTCACCATTGCATTTGTTGTACCGTGTGGTTGGTACCTGTGATTATCGCGAACCTTCATTCGTGTGAGCATATGAGCAGCATTAGGTGACTTTGGAGGGAGATTCTTTTTGGTTGAGGCCGCCAAGCAGTCGTGATGACGATGGATCACCTTTTTGGAAAAGAGTTGTGCTTTGATAGTCAAATCTTTCTTAGTTGGTCTCTTGATTTCTTTTTGATGGATATGTACATTTCAGGCGTAAATACTTGTAAATATTATATCCTTACATGTGATGGTTTAAGATATACATGTTTGTGTATTTATTTATATATTTATATATAGTATGAAAAGTGTAATATCGCGAATAATTTACCACCATTTCCGTAATCAAATTGATGGAGTTTTCATTAAAATTCAAAAATTGCATGATTAGAGTTAGTAATACCGTAGCGACGAGGTGGGTCATTATAGTCTCCCCCTAGAGAAGGGGTACCATCACCACCTGTACCTGCCATATTTCAAGTAAATGATAAAAAAAAAGTGAAGTAATAGGATCTCACCACTCTTCTCACGTGTTTATACTTAAAGATGTATCACTCGTGTATAGTGCTATCTTTTATGGCTTTTTCTCCAATGTTTCACTCTACTCTTTGCCTTTTACCACTCTTTCCCTTACTTAATGTTCTTACTTGAACCAAACAATCTATAATCAATAAGCACTTTTAGATGTAGCAATCACAGAGCTTAAACAAAGTTCTAGCACCAACATATGCAAAGAAGTAGCAAAGAACAATTTCACTACCAACAAACAAGCAAGACAAACATGAATTTTATGGGGAAAATGATTAGAGAATACACTTGACACTTAGGAATTTTAATGAACACAACTGATGTACTTTTATATATTTTTTAAACTTCTTCTGCTGCAGAGTTTTTTTTTCTTTTTTTTTTTTTATACTCAAAATGCTTCTAATAATGAAATATATAATTTTGGAATGAAGCTTGGAAGTTGCGGCAACTGAGAGTGAAACTAGACTAAAATTCACAACAAAACAAGCAAATATTTAACACTCAATAACAACTTAGCTGAAATCACAGGGATTGAAAGGATTAAAGTTTATGAACAATAATGAACATGGGATGAACTCCAAGAACACAAATGCAGAATTGTATCAACTGAATAAGAATTGAAGAAAATGACACACTAGGAAATTGAAAGAATAAATTATGACCAAACACAAGGTTGTAACAGAATTGCACCATTCAAATTGAGCAAACATAATTTAGGGGTTTAGGGTTACCCAAAAATAAAGAACATGATGGATGAACTCAGCCTTATTTTGCTTCAATTCGGACCAATTTTAGGTTGGAATTCGTACACCAATTGAGCTAGAAACGTATCATTAACTTTTATACTTATCTCAGCCTATAGAACTCGAATTGGAACAATTCCAAAATGAGATGAAAGAGGACGTTCTGAAACGCAATTTAGGCAAAAGAAACACTGAAAAAGGATAAGTAAAATGAGAAATACGTACATAAGAAATTTGGAAAGAATTACAGAATTAGCAATGTGGAAATTAAACAAGGAAACAAAAATGTGAAAGGAAGAACAAGATAGGTGCCACAAACAATGATGTTTGATAAGCATTGAGGATAGTCACAAGAATTGAGCAATTCATGATAAGATCAAATGGTTCAAGGAAGAACCCTAACAGAGACAATTCTAACGCTTTAATGATAAAACCCAACAAGAAGGGCTTATATTTTGACTAACACACTATTCAACCCTCTTCTAGTGTGATTTGTTGATAGAGGACTATTTAAGGATCATGATGATGGAGGTCCATTCCAAGCCAAAGGTCTAGAAGGAGAGCTTGAAGCACTTCCTTTGGTGAGATTTGAAGGACCCATGACAAGGTCTAAAACCAAGCTTCTACAGGAAGAGATGACCAAGAGAATCATGGTTGGACTATTTAACAAGGACAAGGATGGAGGAATACACAAGGAGATGAATTGGAGCACCTTGAATATTGTCGGAGAGCTTGCTTCAGAATTCCTTTCGTAGCTTTCGTAATTTTCGTAATGTCGTAATTTAGTAATTTCTTATTTGTGTAATGGGTCTCAATGTGGACTTAAAATAGGCCCAAACTATGCATTTTTAGGCTTAAATCTATAAGTACTCAAATATTGATATTTCTAAGAGACTTTGATTAATAGAAATTAAGCATTTGCTTGAATTGGGAGCTTAGCCTCTTGTTGGTTCTTGATTGAAACCAAATTGATTCTTATCAAGGAAGCTTTCCTTTGTGGTGAATCCTCCTCTGACTTATCGTCCCATTTGTGGATCGTGGCGTCATTCTTAGTCATTCCTTAATCTTCTCCATTTTTCTATTTGAGTTTTAAAGCACCATTCATGGAGTCTTGAAGCTTGCAATTCCGGAAACGATCCAAACCAAGAATTCATGTCTTGGTAGTCATCATTTGTGGTATTTCAGGGTTGTGTGTGAGTTGTTGGAAATTTAAATATTAGGATTATTGTGGTTGTTAGAGTTAGGGGGAGCTCAAGAGGATCAAGAAACTGAGTCTCTTAGGCAGTAAAATGTTTAGGCTTTTTACATGCCAATTCAATTGATTGGTAGTTGTAATTTGTATGGCTAAGATGAAACTTCCTATGATCCATTGCATAAAGCTCATTTAAACAAAGACTTCCTATGATAATCGATTACATTACGAGTTAATCGATTACATTGTTCATAAGTCTTTTCCAGAAAGCTCAAGAACACTTTAATCAATTAAATGAATCAATTAATCTATTACTTAAGTGAATTAATCGATTGCTAAGAATTACAATAGTTTTCTATAAATATTTGTTGAGTGATAAGTGCCCTATTTTAGTTAAATCCAAGCTTACAATGTTGGCACTTATCTTTTGATTTCAGTAAAATTATTTATAAACTTGTCCTAAACCTAGATAAATAGTCTTTAGTACATTTGATGAATATTGTCTTCATATTTTGGAAAACTAATCCAATCATGTTTTGTATTTTGATAGATTCGAGAAATTCTGAAGCTTCCGAACAAGCAAAGCAATCAAAAAGGGCTTAAAAAGCAAACATGGGAGGTGTTACGAGCAAACACAGGCAAAAACACTCGCCTGGGCGAGTGAACTCGAGCAGATAGCCCCCTATAAATAGCCATGCACCCCAAGGAAGAAACTTACTTCTTGCATTCCATTTTCTCCTCCTCCCTTGCTTCTTGGCTTGTTCTCAAGCCTTAGGCTCTTTAAATATTAGTATTAGGTAGGTTAGGAAAGTGAGAGAAGTGAGATTTAGTGTGGAGACTCTGCCAGAAAGAAGCGATGATGGGGCCCTTCATCAATTCTTCTCTTAAGGAGGTTCTCTCCATACTTGGTTAGTTTCTCTTAAGGATTGGATGTAATCTTCTTACCTTTAAGTATCTTTTTAATATTTATTTATGCATAAGTCTTTTCTATTTATTATTGGTAATTTTATTCTGTTCTTAATGCTTGATTCTACTTGATCACTAGTTTCATGAAATTGGATTCTAAGTTTAATTGGGAAGTACTCTTAGAATTTGAACTGAATAATTTTACTCTTTACGTTACATTGCTAG
>QARZ01041114.1:386814-399162 GCA_013407115.1 Glycine latifolia | reverse complement strand
CTTGGAATGGACCTCCATCATCATGATCCTTAGATAGTCCTCTATCAGAATGCAGCCTATGGGTTGAATATTCATAGTTCTTAATTTTTGTTTGCTACAATAAAGAGATAATGTAGTGTATTTTCCATTTGTAACAACAAAGAGATAATGTAGCGTATTTTTCATTTACTAAAACCAAGAGATAATGTAGCCTAGTTTATTCTTCGCCGCAACAAAGAGATAATGTGGTCTATGTGCACATAGTATAATGAATGTTCATGAAAAGTTTGTTATCCTTTAATTATGCTTTTAATTATATTTTATGAGTGTTGGACAGAGGAATTACTAGTTATTAACAAAGAGTTATGTTATATGGCATTCAAGGTATTGGATTAAGGCTTTTGTTTGTCATTTTGTATTGATGTAGTTCATGTGCAAACCGCTATGTGTATCATTTCGTAAGTTCATAGATGAATTCAGTAACACCTTAAAATCCTTTTTTTGAATATTGCAGAATATGCGTCATTAAATCTAGTTTCTATTTCTAAGTTGATAAAATATCTCAATATCTCAATATATATATATATATATATATATATATATATATATATATATTTGGGAAAAGAAGGAACACATATAGTTAAAATGCTCATGAATAAAGGGTATTGTCAAAACACATTTTTTATTTAAAAATATTTCAAAAGTTGTTCATTTTTCTTCCACCTTTACACAAAACTATAAAAAAACTTATAAAGAATTAACTTACACAAAACTAAATATTGATAAACTGAAAGAAATATGTAATCATACATAATGACCCTCTATGGCTTAAGATATAAACATAGATGTACTGAAGTCATTGTAGTTGTTAACAAAAAAAGAAAATATCCACCACCCTTTAAAATATTACACAGTATCACCAAAAGGTTTAATACAACAAAATATTGAGACACTTATTATAGAAATCTTCCCACCCCAAATATACATTGAAAAGGAAAAAAAATCTTACACTCAGAGTAGTCACTACCCAAGGCCTACAAGTGATAGACGTAGCCTATGCCTCTACAACGATCAGGCTCATCTACCAGCAAAAAGGGGCGCCAAATGTAACAAAAATGCGCGTGAAGGCGTGCTTCTTCTTCTACCATGTAGCTATGGCGGTAGCTACTAATCCAAGTGAACATCCTTCGTGGATGCTTCATCCCTAAAATGGTGGTTACAAGGATGAGTCCTCCGCTCCCTCAAATGCCACACACAACAGGCAATAACAAAACAAAACTAAACCATACAATCTATGTAACCACTGCATGAGGTTATCTTAATAAACAACACTCTCACATCCTAAGCATGTACTATCACACTTAATTCACCATTGTGCCCAATCACTACCACCAATCCTCCCAGGTCTTGATGATCTTACAGAATCATGTGGATGAGAGTCGAGAGCAATCACTATATACGGATACATCGTACACCGATCCTTATCTCCCAACTCAAAAAGTATAGTCTCGGAACCCGTTACGAGTAGCAAAGTGAGGCCTGTGAGTTAATCGTGCTAAGTAAGTGCACCAAATGTCGGGTAGTCACCAACCGATAATTCCCCTAGGTTCTTCGAACCTCTCCGCTTACAACACCTCAGTGCATCTCTGTTCATCATCCACTTCCTCAACGTAACCTCACCTTCTTACAAAAGGAAATAGAACATATCCAATCCTTTTGATTGTTGGCGTTGCATCGCATGCGTAGCCTGTAACGACCCGCCTCGTCGCTACTGTATCATACTCTTAATTATGCTTTTAATGGTAATTTATGTCTAAAAATCCCTTTAAGTTTGTTTATAAAAATAGTAGTAAATTTTTCTTAAGTGTAATCAATATAACAAATCAAAACTCGAATATACAAAGAGGCAATACATCATAATACTTGTATATTAATAATCATAAGTTGGTGGTAATTATAAATAACCAAGTCTAAATTGTACAAAATTCTCAAAAGAAATAAGGATTTAAATGTCAGGGTGTAACTAGCAATACGTCAGGGTGTAGTCATTAGAACAAGGGGTGTAACTAGCAAAAATACAACCCTTGCCCAGGATCTAGTCCATCTAAATCCCGGCTACTCTACGGCTCCAACCAACCTAGGTCATCTTCCCGATCACCTACTGCTGCCATCTGCTCACACGAACATGGTCTGCGATCATCACATGTACCAAACCACAAGGTACAACAAAGCAAATGTGAGTCCATCATATCAAATAATAATTAAGTAAATATCATCAGTTATAAAAAGATAACTTGGTCATTGCAAAATCACAACATTATTCAAATATTTTATCACGTATTCAATCATGATCAACCCGTCCAAACACATTTCACAATTCATCTTAGAATGACTAGTCATGATGCATGTAGAGACTTATCTCTTTGTCAATGCAATGTGGTACCATCCTCATGGAAATAGCCTCTCTCAGGAAAATGATGCAGAAGCTCGTCAAGGTCACTCTGTCGTGCACAGGTCGCTCCCCCCTCATGGTGATCAGCCCTGAGTCATAAGGGAGTTCCAAACAGAGATGCCCCTCTAGTACCTCTGTACCCTACTGCCACCATCCTATTTCCATTATGCAGGAAGTATGTACATGGGCTCTATCAATGTATGATTCAGGCCCGTGCTCA
This sequence comes from Glycine latifolia, assembly GCA_013407115.1. Classification (NCBI taxonomy): domain Eukaryota; kingdom Viridiplantae; phylum Streptophyta; class Magnoliopsida; order Fabales; family Fabaceae; genus Glycine; species Glycine latifolia. The sequence continues at coordinate 396,511 of QARZ01041114.1, read as the reverse complement.
ACTCGACCCGGGTAGGATAATGTCATACACCCCCCATATACATATATACTGACCCATTCTCGGGTACACTGATGCACTGACCGCGGTCCTTGCAAGGTTAACCACCCGGTCTAGGCATCTCACGTCAACACATAAAATATCACCATAGCACCATTAATGTGTGACTCGTCCCTAGGATCAACTCGTCTCAGTTGTAATGCCATACACCCCTGTGGGTATTTTATGTTTATCCAAACGCATTTAGATTACCATGGGTACCATCAATGTATGGCCCTGCCTGGGTTAACTCATCCCGGTTAGGATAATGCTATATACTCCCCATGGTATCAGTGCATTTAATAACTCAAGCCAATACAATATAGCCAATCTTAACGTAATCACATATGTCATTCATAAACACTACAAACAAGTGAACAGGGGTACAATATTAGATGTCTGGATTGGCACCTAGCCATAACAACTAATGTAATAATCCGAACAAGGTCGGATGAGGGCACAAGGTTGTCCGGGTAAGGAAGCCTGGTAATTCACAAGGAGATGGGTACGAGCTCTGCCGAGTAGGAACCCGGTAGCTCTTTTTCCGAGAAGGTACGAGCTCTGCTGAGTAGGAACCCAGTAGCTCTTTCTCTTCCTCTCATGAAGTAACTTGAGCTCGGTAGCTCTAATGGGCCACCTTGGGTAAGGAACCCGGTATATCTAAAGAAAAGGAAGCGAGCTCTAGAAGCTCTTAAAAGAACAACCCCAGGTAAAGAAACCCGGTATATGGACGTTCACCAACGAGGACTAAGTTACGTTCTTCATGCACACATGCTATTGGATATAGGGGGAGCATCTTAAAGCATGAAGCTTAGGACTTGAAGAATGGTTTTGAGCTTTTTCACATGCCTTGGAATGCCTTGGAAGATTGTAAATCAAATTGTGTTAAAGAGGCAAATCTGTTGATCCTTGCATTGCATGCATTTAATCATTCATGTGCCTAAGTGTTTTAACAAAGAATCAAAGCATGTTTTTACAAAAGAACCAAAGAAGCAATGTTTTTGGAAAAATGCAAAATACACTAGTTTAATCGATTACACAGCGTATTAATCGATTATTTGCTTTGTTTTCAAAATCTGGAAAAGCTTTGATGAACACTTTAATCGATTACCGTGTAATGTAATCGATTACATAAGACTTTTTGAAAAGCATGTTCCACTGCAATAATCGATTACCAGAATTGTAATCGATTACACAATGCTCTCAGAAAAACATGTTGCACTGCTTTAATCGATTACTGTTTCTCGTAATCGATTACACAAGGTTTTAATGAAATGTTGTGCTACTGGTTTAATTGATTACGGCTCGTATTAATCGATTATTTTGCTCGTTGTTGAAACCCAGAAAACATATGAACACTTTAATCGATTAAAATGGCAATTTAATCGATTACTTATGCGTTTTAATCGATTAATGTTAGTTACAAAATTTTATTATAAATAGGAGTGAGGCTTGCTCTGTTTTAAAAACTTGTATAATACGAATTTCTAATTACCTTCAAGCCTTCACCAAGATTCAAAGAGTTTTTCTGAACATATAAACCTCTTGTCCCATTTCTCAATCCATATGAGTTCTTGATTAATTACTTGGGCAAGAATCTTTCAAAGAAGAATAGGAGAGCATGTTCTGAAGTTTCATTTGATGATTCAACTTTGTTGGTAATTCATTTGCATTCATAAACATTGGATCATTAGGTTGTTTCTCTCCATTCTCTTTGAGTGTAATTCTGTTTTGAATTTCTGTAATTGGGTGCTATTGTAATTTGTTCTTGAGGCTTGCACAAGAGTAGTGTTCTCTAGGGAAGAACAAAGTAGTGTTCTTTGGTTTGATAAGGTGTCTAATAGGGTTTTAGATTTCCTTTCTTTATCTAGGGTTGATAAAGAGTAAATGTAATCAAGCTTGTAAGAACTGAAATTTTCAATAGAGGAATTCTAATCTAGTGTTGACTAGGAACTAGATGTAGCTTCTCTTGAGAAGTGAACCAGTATAAATTCATATGTTGATTCTCTGCTCTCTAATCTCTTTTGGTTATCTTGTTCATTGGTTCTTTGAATTCTTATCATTGCTCAACAAGTTTTGTTTTGAGATATTGGTTCATTGAGCTAAGTGAATTGATTGAATTAAAGGTTTATTGGTTTTAAAGTGATTAAGATCCTAACTCTGATTTAGAAAAGAAAATTTTAAAAGACCAAGTTTTAACTAATTCACCCCCCTCTTGGTTAATTGTGTGTATTCCTATTGTTTTTCACATGCATGGTACGTAAACTGTTCAACTCGGCATTCTCATCTCGGTAGCCAACGTCACGAATAAAGGTTTGAAACATGTAACTCGGTCAACCCTTCCCTGCAGCTGACATCACAAACAAAGGTTTGACACATGCAACTCGGTCAATCCTTCCCGGCAGCCTACATCACACAAAGGTTTGACACATGCAACTCGATCAACTCTTCCCAGTAGCCGACATCACAACACAACAGTGTTTTAATATATATACATAACATCACAACACAACAGTGTTTTAATATATATACATATAACATACTTCACCCGACTTACCCAACCCGGTAGTCGTCTTCCTCACACCATTTACAAACATTATCAATATATTTTACGCAGCATATTAAATAACAAATACACACTTTAACCTACCCATGATATCAAAAATCATTATTAACACAATAAACTCCCCTTACCTCAACAGGGATTCTTTTCTTTCTATCTAACGTGTGTTTTGTTTGAACACTCGTTCTCACAGCGACCAAGAATGAAAAGTTTAAGCTTCGTTCACGAATTCTTCTTAATAGAGAGGATTTTCTGTCACTGCTACGGTGGTTTCTCGAGAGTTTTAGTGGTACAGAAGGTGGAAGAAGAGAGAGATTTCTGGTGCAAAGATTTTTAGAGAGAGAAAAAGAAGAAAAACACACCCAGAAGTGAGAGTGAACCATTCTTCCGCTTCAGGCTTATTTTTAGACGAAGCATTGTGGCAAGTTGCCAACAATTTGATTCAGCCAGCTATCACAACCACCATAGCCACCATTATTTTTACTATGCGTGTACGGATATATTATCTCAGCCACAAAATTTGACTTTCACCTTTTACGCACAAATACCCACGCAAAACACTTTAATAGATTTCAAGATTTATATTAAATAATTAATAAAGGACACCCCAGATCCAAACAATAGTGCGTATAGATAAAAAGGACAGTATGCAACACACACACACACACACACACACACACACACATATATATATATATATATTAAAATAAATTTACATGCCATAGATATAATTGTTGAGTTCAAACTCTTTTGGTCTTATCATTTAATAATCATAATAAAATACAGACACACATTTCAGTAATTTTATCAACAGAGAATAATGACAATTTTAGAACATGCATTAGTCATCAGATCTTGCATTTATCTCAACAATATAATACTAAGTAAATCAACACTTCTAGAAAATAAATAATTCTAAGCTAATTTATATGGAGGCACGGATTTCAAAGTTAAATTATCTACTATCTAAAATCACTTTGTTGCTAGATTTTTCAATGTTTTGCTCCTAACTTATTTTTAGTGCTCTCGGTACTTCGAGAGTCGAATTTTTGCAAATCTTATATGCTATCCTACATTATCAAACCTAAGAAACTCATTTTTGAGGTAAAAAATTTAATAAAAATAGACCATAGTGCTGTAACTCTCAGTCCAAATTCATGATAGGTTTTTCATTTTACTAAAGGTCCTTAAACTTGTTTTATTTGTAACTTTTGCTAGGAAACTCCAATTTAAGTGAAACTTGAGGCTAACTCTATGTTTTAACATGCAAAGAACTCATTTTTGGCATAAAAAATTCAAGGAAAATATCTCAGTGCATAGATTCAGGACATGACAGCAAGCTCAAAAATTTCAAAGCAACATGTTCAAGGAAATTCAACAACAAGCATATGGTTGAAGAGTTGGAGAGACCCCCCCCCCCCCCCCCCCCCCGCCTTACCTTTGGTAGTCTCCAGGAAATTTAGAAGGATGAATGAGGGAGTTTAGATTCAAGTTTCCAACCTTCAAGAGTGAAAAATAAGGTTTCGAAAATTTAAGTGAGAATAGAGCAAGAAAATAAAGTGAAAATCAAGCTTAGAGTTGAAAATGAAGGTCACTTAACTAAGCTTGATGGAAGAAGGGATCAAGAACACTTGGTAAAACTTGGAAAAAGAAGAAAAATATGGTCTCCTATTTCTCTTAAAGCTTCAGCAAAATGGGAGAACTGGCCTAGACTTTGGCTTTTAAAAACAACACTTATTGTAGGTGAAAAGCATGGACCAATGGGATTGCAAGGCCTGTTAGATACAGGGGGAGCTGGAAAAGGATCAACACAAGGATGAAGCCATGTGTCTTAGACAGATTTTAGCATTTTACATGCCATTCAATTGAAGGCATTTGTAATTTGTTAAGTTGTTTGAGAGCCTCATCTTATGATCCCTTGCATTGCATATCCATTGGCATGCATACATGGTTTTAATCAAGTCACATGATTTGTGAAAAAGCATAAGGTTTTCATGTTTGTATAAAGAAGCCAATTTCTCATGGTTAAGTTTTGAAAAATCACTTTCTGCACTGACTTAATCGATTACAGAATTGGTAATCTATTACTTAAGTCATGAAGAACTAATTAATCGATTACAAGGTATTGGTAATACGATTACATAGCACAAAACACAAAATACGTCTTCCTATGTTAATCGATTACCATCTAATTGTAATCGATTACATTAGCACATTTCTGAAGCTAGATTGACTATGATAATCGATTACATGGCAGTTTAATCGATACTTTGCTCATAAATATTTCCCAGAAAGAACTAAGAACACTTTAATCGATTAAATATGATAGTAATTGATTACTTAAGTAAAAATAATCAATTACATGGATGATTCAATCGATTACATTCAGTTGAAACAGTTTTCTATAAAAACTTGTTAGGTCTTTTGATTTGTACAAAACTTGATACTTTGAATTTTTCATCACTTTCAAAATCCCTCTGATTCTAAGAAAAGATATATTGAGATTCATAGCTCTTGTTCCAAAAACCAAGAATCACATGCATCATTGATAAAAAATTGTTTTGGACAAGATTTGTAAAGAGTTTTCTTGGAGAGCTGATTTGAAGATTGCTTTCTTTTAACCTGATTTCAGTTTGGTAAATTCGTTCACTTTCATTTTGTGGATCATAAGTTTGTATCTCTCCTCTAAACTCTTGCGATAATTCGTTTTTACTTTTGTTCTTGTAATCTCCTATCTCAAAAAGGTTCTTTAAAGATTTTCTAGAGTAGGGTTCTCTAGAGGGAAGAATAGAGAAGGGTTCTCTATGTCTTGATCATTAGAAGTCTGAAGGATGTTTAGATTTCAGTTCTTTATCTAAGGATTGATAAAGGGTAATCATTTGTAAGCTTGTAAAGAACAGATTTTATTATAGTGGAACTCTAGCCAATGTTTGGTTAGAAGAAACTGGATGTAGCTTCTATTTTTGAGGAGTGAACCAATATATATTTGGTGTTCTCTTATTCTCATCTTGTTGTCTTTATTTGCTTATCTTTTGGTTAATATTTTGCAGATCAACGGATAGTTTTTCTGCTATTGCTTGCAGTGAAAGGTGAGTCTTGATTGATTGAAAGTTTCAGTTTTAAAAAGGGTGTACTTGTGATACAATCTTTAATCTGCTACTAGTTGAAAAGAAATTTTTAAAGTCCCTGTTTTAACCAATTCACCCCCCTTGGTTAATTGTGTGTGTTCATATTGTTTTTCAATTGGTATCAAGAGAGTGTTATTCACGATCACTATCTTTTTTAAAAGAAAATGAATACCACACAAATTACCTTCAAGGAGGGTGCCTCCCTCAATCCTCCGATGTTTGAAGGAGAGCATTTCAGTTTTTGGAATAATAGAATGCAGATTTTCTTTCAATCAAATGACCCCGGTGCTTGGAATGCAATAGAAAAAGGTCATTTGATTCCTACAAAAACTGTTGATAATGAAAGGATTCCCAAGGAGTGGGATGAGATAACAGATGCAGAAACAAGAGTTGTTTAGTATGATTTTAAAGCTAAGAACATGATTACTTCTGCAGTTTCTTCTGATGAATTTTTTAGAACTGTTAGGTGTAAAAGTGCAAAGGAGATGTGGGAGATGTTGGAAGTCACTCATGAAGGGACAGACGAAGTAAGAAGATCAAGGAAGCATGCCTTGATTCATGAGTATGAAATGTTCAAGATGAACACCACAAAAAACATATCTCAGCTCCAAACAAGATTCACTCACATTGTAAATCATCTTCTTGGTCTTGGGAAGATATTTGATGCTGAAGAATTGAACATCAAAATCTTGAAGTGTCTTACAAGACCATGGCAACCAAAGGTGACAGCAATCAAGGAATCAAAAGATCTATCCAAGATGTCCATGGCTGGACTTTTTGGTAAGCTTCTTGAGTATGAATTAGAAATGTCACAACTAACACATGCAGAAGATGCAGATAAGAAACACAAAAGTATAGCCTTGAAAACTGGATCATCTAATGTGGAAAAAGAATAAGATGAAAGTGATGAACACATGAACCTAATAGTAAAACAATTCAGCAAGTTCTTGAAGAGGAACAAAAATAGAAAGTTCTCAAAGTTCAATAAAAGAAATGACAGCAACAACACCACCACCAACTTCACTTGCTTCGAATGTGGTAAGCTAGGCCATTTTAAATTTGAATGTCCTATATTTTTGAAGAAGAAGTTAGGAGAAAAGAAATCAAATCAAGCCTGCAATGAATGGGAAGACAATGCTTCAAAAACTTCTGAATCATCAAGTGAGAATGAAAAGGCTAATGTATGCCTCACTTCCATAATTAGTGAAGATGAAGAATTCTCAAGTGCTGAATCAGAAGTAAACTCTGAACTTGATCAACTTATTGATGCTTTCCATGATATGCATGAAGAGGCTCAAAAGCTTTCAAAATCCAACAATAGGCTACAAGGAAATCTTAGATGGCATGTCACCAACCTTGCAGCAATGCAAACTGAAATTTATAACTTGAAAGAAGAAAATGAAAAACTTGTTTCAAGCTACAAAATGAATGGATGTGTATGTGCCTCTTCTTCATCAAATGTAGATAAATGCAATGCTTTACAAAAGGAATTTGATGATTACACAAAGAGTCAAGGTGAAAAATACATGTTATTGCTTTCAGAAAATTCTTACTTAGTCGTTCTTTTGAAAAGACTCTATATAGGAAAATGCAGTTTAAATCAAATGCTAAGTGTACAAAAGTATGCAGGAGATACTTTTGGTTTGGGTTATAAACATAGACCAAAACCTTTTGGAAAAACAAAGTTTGTACCACCAAAATAGAAGAATCAAATAGGCTTTTCAAAAACTAAGTATCATCAATTGACTCATTTTGAAAAAGCATCAAAATTTGTAACTTGCAATTACTGCATGAAGAAATGTCATACATCTCATAGGTGCTATGCTAGAAGATTCTATGTGCCTAGTGGAGATTGTATTTGGGTTCCAAAGAAAAAGAGAAAAATAACTAACCCCTATGGACCCAACCTTAATTGGGTACCTTTTCTTTGTCACTTAATTTGATTGCTACAAGTGTGTCTAAGTGCAAAATCAGCATTATGGTACCTAGACAGTGGATGCTCTAGACACATGACAAGTGACATGTCCATGCTCACAAATTTGACTCTAATAGATGGAAGATTTATCACTTACGACGACAACAACAAAGGAAAGATTATTGAAGAAGGAGCAAGAACTCTTCTTAATGAGACAAATTTGCCTAAACATTTTTAGGCTGATGTTGTTAGTACAGTTTGCTACACTTTGAATAGATTACTCATAAGGCCTATTTTAAAGAAAACTCCTTATGAACTATACAAAGGTAGAAAACCAAACATCTCTCACTTAAGAGCATTTGACTGCAAGTGTTTTGTATTAAACAATGGTAAAGAATCTCTTGCCAAATTTGATGCTAAAGATGATGAAGCAATCTTTCTTGGATATTCATTACAAAGTAAAGCATATAAAGTCTTTAATAAAAGAACTTTATGCATGGAAGAATCAGTACATGTTATTTGTGATGAATCTAACTACTCTAAAGAGGAAAAGAAGTGTGATATTGATGCAGGTCCAATAGAAGAGTATATACAACTTAATGGATCAAATGAAAATGACAAGGAAGAACAAAATGTAGAAATGGAATAGTCAACACCTATCCAAAAGCCTAAGGATTGGAGAACTACAAGAGACCTCTCCCTTGACAACATAATTGGTGAAGTTACTAAGGGAGTTTCCACTAGATTCTCACTAAGAAATCTATGTTGTGATATGGCTTTTGTTTCACAAATTGAACCTAAGAGCATTGACCAAGCTTTACTTGATGAACATTGGATGATTGTCATGCATGATGAATTGAATCAGTTCAAGAGAAATGAAGTTTGGGAACTTGTTCCTACACCTTCTTCTCACAAGCCTATTGGCACCAAGTGGATTTTCAGAAACAAACTTAATGAAAGTGGCATCATAGTCAGAAACAAAGCTAGATTGGTTGCAAAAGGCTACAACCAAGAGGAAGGCATAGACTATGGAGAGACCTATGCTCCAGTAACAAGGTTAGAGGCCATTAGGCAACTGCTTGCATATGCATGTTTAATGGATTTTAAACTATTTCAAATGGATGTAAAAAGTTATTTTCTAAATCGATATATTGAAGAGGAAATCTATGTTGTGCAACCTCCTGGTTTTGTTGATTTCAAATATCAAACCATGTTTTTAAACTAAGGAAAGATCTTTATGGTTTAAAGCAAGCTCCTAGGTCCTGGTATGAAAGATTGAGCAACTTCTTGCTTAGCCAATCCTTCATAAGAGGACAAGTGGACAAAACCTTGTTCATCAAGAAAAATGGCAATGATATCTTATTGGTTCAAATATATGTTGATGATATAATATTTGGTTCAACTAATCAATCTTTGTGCAAAGAATTTTCTATCTCAATCCAGAATGAGTTTGAAATATCTATGATGGGAAGACTATTTGACTTTGTTTTTTCAACCCCCCAAGAAATTCGAATATTATGGTTATGACACTGTTTTTTTCATATTTCCATTTTATATAATAGAGAGTTCCATTATAGAAATATTTTTCTATTGTAAAATACAAGAAAATTGGATTCGATACTAAACATAAAATAGATATCCATATAGATAGATAATTTGAAACAAAATAAATTGAAATATGGAAAAGGTACTCTAGGGGGGATTATTTGTCTTTTCCTAGAGTCCGATTCCTATTCCTTCTTGTTTGTGTCGAAATAGGAATATTCTAAAAATATCAATAAAATAATCTTTTTTAACCCCTTACAGAAAAATCCTATATCTTAGTTTCTATTTTTTTCAACTTAGAATATTTCTGCCATATAATTTTTTATTGCATATAATACGTAGTGAACAAATAAAAAGAGATGGGGTTGGGAAATTTGATTAAATAAATTGAATTTCTTCAATTAACTTGTAAAAAAAAAGAATGAAATGGAGTTTTTTGAAACATCAGAAAAAGTAGTCGTTTATATGAATAAAAAAAGATTAGAATTATTAAGAACTCACCTGGGATCC
>QARZ01041114.1:357433-386714 GCA_013407115.1 Glycine latifolia | reverse complement strand
TACGCTTTCATTTCAAAAAAAACCAATTCTAATACGATTACTATAGAGATGAGCCCAATCCGGAATATGAACCATAAAAGAAAATACCAAGTGAAGCAAATGAAGAATGAGACATTTCTAAGCCAAACCAAATACTGCTATGAAGTGATCAAAAAAATTGGCATGGAGAAAAGCAAAGATGTTTCAACTCCTATTGCAACATCAACTTACCTTGATTCAGATGAAAAAGGGAAAAAGGTTGATGAGTCAAAATATAGAGGGATGATTGGATCTTTGTTATACTTGACTACAAGAAGACAAGAAATCATGTTGAGTGTGTGTTATGTGCAAGATATCAAGTTAATACCAAAGAATCACACCTCACAACAGTCAAGAGAATCATCAAATATCTCAAATCAACACCAAGAGTTGATCTGGTATCCTGCCTTACATCAATTCGATAAGCTCTCACTAAGTAATTGAAGATAACTGGGAAACCACTGCTTGTCTTTCCTTTGAAAGGAAAATCCAAGACTTCAGTTAGCTTGATAGCACCAGAAAGAGAGATTCTAGAATCTCTTGACTTCATAGCTACACATTTTCAAACATACTTTTCTTACTCCAAGAGCGAAAAGATCATCATATCATCGGTTATAGCAGAAGCTGAATACATAGCAACTGGAAGTTGTTGTGCACAAAGTTTGTGGCTTAAGCAACAACTCCAAGATTTCGGTTTGGAGATGAATAAAATTCCCCTACTGTGTGACAACACAAGTGCAATAAGCCTATCAAAGAATCTAGCCATGCACTCAAGGACAAAACACATAGAGATCAGACATCATTTTCTCAAGGATCACATCCAAAAGGGCAACATCAAATTGAGTTTATTGATACTAACAATCAATTGGCTGATATCTTTACCAAACCCTTATCTAGAGATAGATTCTATGATTTAGAAACATGTTAGGTATCCTTAATGAGTCCAATATATGCTAGCATGCTTATTATATACCTTACTACAAGATTTTTCGCTTAAAATTGGCCATGCATCAAATATGATTGAAATTGGAAATCCTGTTGAAATACATTGTTTAATCTGCATAATTCACTGGAGTAATTGATTATAGTATGAATTAATCGATTACTTGGTACTACTAGTGTACTTAAAAATGAATACACCCATGGAGTAATCGATTATTTCATGAATTAATCGATTACTTGATGTTTTAATAAAATCCAGATAGGGGTGTTCACGGGTACGGGTGATGGCATCCTAAAACCAAGGCAAGTGAAGGAAGATCTTGAAGTCCACATTGAAACACTTCCTTTGGTGCTTAAAAGACCAATGACAAGGGCTAGGACTCAAGCACTCCAAGAAGATCAAGCAATATCAAGTGTTTTAAGTGTGATGATGGCATCCTAAAATCAAGGCAAGTGAAGGAAGATCTTGAAGTCCATATTGAAACACTTCCTTTGGTGCTTAAAAGACCAATGACAAGGGTTAGGACTCAAGCACTCCAAGAACATATCCAATCTAATTTGTATCTCTTGGAAAAGCATGAAGAAGCCACAAAATTCAATGCAAATACATCAAAAAAAGTGTTGTCTGTGGTAATAAACAAAGTGTTGTCTGTTTTAATCGATTACGACATGTTTATAATCGATTACACAAGCAAATGCTGTCTGTTTCACAAAGTCTGTCTGTTTTAATAGATTACGACATGTCTGTTATCGATTACATCAACCAGAAAAGTGTAAATAGCTCTGTTTTAATTGATTACATGTAGAATTAATCGATTATTTTACTCATATATTAGTTTCCAGGAAGGATTAAAGCAAAATAATCGATTACCAAACCAAGTAATCGATTATTTAGGTTAAATAATCGATTATATGGATGAAATAATCGATTAAACCTGTTGATTCTGTAGAAGCGCTAATTTTGCAAGTCCAAGGATATTTTTGAAAAACTTGTCTTGTAAGCTACATTTGGACTTCATTTAGAGCGCATTTTCATTTCATTTAGCTTGTAATTCGTGGTCTATATAAGCCACATCACAACAGATTGTAAGAACTTTTTGGATTGAATGAAATTAGACTGCACTTTGTGTGTGAAGGTTTAGAGATATTCTCCCTTGTTCTTAGTGAAGAACTTCTTGTTTCTTATCAATGGCTTCTGAGCTATTGTGGTGATTCTTGCAAGACTTATTGGAATTCCTATTCCATGGTGTCAATCCAAATCCATTTCTATTCTTCTTCCATAATCCATTTCTGAATTTAGAAAAACACAAACAGCCCCATTCTAGGGAAGGGTTACATGCTCTGTTTTGAAGTGAATTGAAGATTGAGTTCCATTGCAAGGAAGATCAGGGCAAACAGGACTTGATTCAATTAAGGAGTCCATCAACGGGTCATCCGTGAACCCGAACTAATCCAAACTGTTTGGGTTGGGTCATTTATATATTTGGGTCAAAATCGAACTAATCCGATCAAAACCGATCATGTACGGGTTGGGTCACGGGTTTAGATTTATAGATCCGCTGACTCGATCCGTGAACCTCTAATAATAATATAAATTTTATTATTTATATATATATATATATATATATTAAAAAATTCTTTCTCCCCATAATGATGACATAGTGATACAAAGGATGGCAGCAAATATGCAGTTAAAGTTTAACAAATATTGAGAAAGTTGTGGGATTAACTACCTTTTGTTTGTTGCTATTTTCCTTAATCCTTGTTATAAATGTGAGTACATTCAATTTTGTTTTAATTGTATGTATGGTGTTGAGAAGAGCATGGACATGATGAAAATATTGAAAGACCTTATTCAGAAACTGATTCAGCAATATGTACTAGAATATCCCATTTCTCATTCTAGTAGCAATTCAGCTAATTCTAATACATTGGCTTCAAACATGGTCTCACAACATAATGATGTCAAAGGTGATAACAATGATGATTGAGATGATGAATTTAGAATGAAAATCAAGAAAAAATAGGGTGAGGTGTACAAAAATGAGTTAGATAGGTATTTGGAGGATGATGTTGAAGATGATCACCCTGAGTTTGACATTTTGAATTAGTGGAAATTGAAGGCATCCAAATATTATATTCTTTTCTGTATGCCTAGAGATATATTGGTCATTCATGTATCTATTGTATCATCTGAGTCTGCATTTAGTACAGGGGGTAAAATTCTGGATTCATTTCATAGTTCCTTGAGTCCTACTACTATTGAAGCTCTCATTTGTGCCCAAAATTGGCTTATATATACTAAGAAAAATGTTAATGACTTGCAAGTTGAAATAAATGAAGCGGAAAAGATTGAATCAGGTGTGTAATTCCTTATTTCATTTTTATTTGTATAAAATATCAATTAATTTTTGTGCTAACAGGGTTGTGTTTAAATTTTTAGAGTTGTTTGGTTTGTCTTTAAATACTGCTAATATTAAGTCTCCTAGTGTTGAAACTATAAGTGCTGGAACTTCTTAATGTATTACTTTCAGGTATATTGTTATATGTTTCTCCTTTTTTTTTTCATATTTTGTTTACCGTGTTTATAATATTAATGAATTATATTTTGTTCATTTGTTTGTTTCAGCAAATCTGGTTACAACAAATTTGGTTATAGCAAAGCTTAGTTTGTAAGAAATAGTTGTGATTCAAACTATTATAGTAAATCTTGTTTAAGAATCTTTTGTTTTAATTTATATTATAAGTCTATTTTAGAATATTATGATGATGATATTAAATGAATCAATTTTACTATTTTCATACATTTGATAATATTGTGTTAATTGTATTAAATATTTGAAAGAATCATGATATAAAATAGTAGTTCTAAGAAAAAAAATTAAATGGGTAACCCGTTGAACCGAACCAAACCGAAACTGATAATGAACGGGTTGGGTTGGGTTTCAAATTTGTTTTCCTGAAAACCGAACCGAACTGATCAAATTTGATTGGGTTGGGTCTTAAATTTGGCCAAAACCGATCCGAACCGACCCACGAACACCCCTAAATCCAAAAACATAAATTCTCTGGAGTAATCGATTACATTAACGAATTAATCGATTACCTGAGGCTCAAAGCTATTTTAGAATTAAATTTTCTCTAGAATAATTGATTACACAATGTAGTAATCGGTTACTGTATGTTTGAAAATTGAATCAGTGTACAAAACTCTCTGGAGTAATCGATTATGCTGTGTTTCAGAGACTTTGTTTGGCTTGAAATAATCAATTACAAGGCTTGTAATCAATTATCTATGGCTTTTCTGCAAAAGCTGCAATATTTTTTGAAAATCTAAATTGACAATCTTATCTTAATTTCAAATTTCAAACTAGTTTCTGAGCAATAAATCCTCTTAAAACTCGAAATAGTTGTTGTTAAGATTTGAAATTCAAAAAAAGAAACCTTCAAAGAACTCTATAAATACAAGCTTTCAAAAGGAGAAATCTCACACCTGAAAATTTCTCTCTCTCTTCTACAAACTGTGCAATTTTTGTGTGATCTGGCTCTCTCCCTCATATCCCAAACCTTTGCCCATTCATTCTTCAACCCAAACTCACCATGTATGCCCCTAAAAGAACCAAAACCAACAAAAGAAAGGCTGGAGAATCATCCAATTTTGCAGTGAACAGGCTAAATTCCTGGTTCACTAATGAAGCTGAAAGGCAGAACTATATGCAGTTCAATGCCACCAAATTGGTATGTCCCTCTAAGTACCTTGGCCTTGATTGGTTCATTGCTGAGGGATTCCAATTCCCTTCCATGATAGAAGCTCAAGGTTTGAAGAAGTTTGTTGAGATGAAGGGTACCTTTTAACCTGAATTGGTCAAGGTGTTCTATACCTGTGCCAAGGTTAGCATGGATGGCACTATCTGTTCCTAAGTGAATGTAGTGGTCATGGAAATCACTGCAGAAGTATGGCATGCTATTGCTGGAATTTCCTATGAAGGAGTTAGGAAATTTGAGGAAAAAATTGGAGGCTACAACAAAATGGACACCTGCAGAGGTATGTTGCAAGACCCTTAAATAAGGTTGAAACTAAGACTAGGAACAGGAAGCATGGCTGGTGAAGATAGGTTTCTTCACTACATCATAACCTACATCCTCACACCTAGGTCATCCAACCATGCTCAAGTGACTGTTGATGATCTTCAACTAGTTTATGGGATGAAAACATCAACTCAAATGAACTGGATTCTCATCATTGTGGAGACAATGCTGAAATCCAAAAGGTTAATTTGTTATCAATTCCCATATGTTGTGTTAATCTCTAGATTTATTGACTATTTTGGGGTTGATGTGTCCAATTTGTGGACAGTACCACCAACAGCCTCATCACTGTGAAGCACCTCAACAAGCTTGGCTTGATAAAGGCACCTAATGGGTGGCTGATAGCTGGAGAACAAGCTCCACAAAGAGGATGATGAAGAAGATGAAGGAGCTGAAGAGAAAGAAGATGTTGAAGCTGGTCCTGCTCAACAGCAATATAATTCTTTTGCATCTCTAATGATTCAAAAGATGGATGCAATTCTGGCTCTGAATCATGACCATAGAGCTGAGACAAATTCCTCCATGGAAGAGATTACCACTAGGCTAGAAAACATTGAGACTAGGATGGCTCTCAAAGACTTTGACAATCTCTAGTATAGTTGTTGTAATTTCATGCTCTTAGGCTGTGGTGTTTCTACTTTCTTGTTTTTTTCTAGTTGATTGTCTTGTTGCTTTATGGTTTTTATATTTTCTTGTACTGCATTTAAGGATGATTGAATAAAACCTTGTTTCTTGTTTACATCTTCCTTGCTTATCTTGTTCTATCTAGTTTTTTTTTGCCTTTGATTAGCCAAAAGGGGGAGAAAAATGAATATATGATGTGCAAGTACAACTTAAATAATTCATATAACTGGATTTTTAAATCTAAATTCTTATTGCTCTTATCTGGACTTAATGTAAAATTATCTAAGATATGGGGAGCAATATAAAGAATGTACACTGTTTATGCAAGTATACCTGACACTTGCTATTGGCAAAAAGCTGATTTGATTTCAGGTTATCAAGTATAAAGCTCTTAGCATTCATCCCTCAAAAGCACATGAAGGCTAACAATGTTCAGATGAAATTTGGCATGACCAAAGCCAAAATAGGGGAGATTGTTAGATACAAGGAGAGCTGGAAGAGGATCAAGACAAGCATGAAGCCATGTATCTTAGACAGATTTTAGCATTTTACATGCCATTCAATTGAAGGCATTTGTAATTTGTTAAGTTGTTTGAGAGCCTCATCTTATGATCCCTTGCATTGCATATCCATTGGCATGCATACATGGTTTCAATCAAGTCACATTTGTAATTTGTTAAGGTTTTCATGTTTGCATAAAGAAGCCAATTTCTCATGGTTAAGTTTTGAAAAATCACTTTCTGCACTGACTTAATCGATTACAGAATTGGTAATCTATTACTTAAGTCATGAAGAACTAATTATTCGATTACAAGGTAATGGTTATCAATTACACAGCAAAAAAACACAAAATACGTCTTCCTGTGTTAATCGATTACCATCTAATCGTAATCGATTACATTAGCACATTTCTGAAGCTAGACTAACTATGATAATCGATTACATGGCGGTTTAATCGATTAATTTGCTCATATATCTTTTCCAAAAAGAACTAAGAACACTTTAATCGATTAAATATTATATTAATCGATTACTTAAGTAACAATAATCGATTACATGGACGATTTAATCGATACATTCAATTAAAACCATTTTCTATAAAAATTTGTTGGGTCTTTTGATTTGTACAAAACTTGATACTTCAAATTCTTCATCACTTTCAAAAGCCCTCTGATTCTAAGAAAAGATATACTGAGATTCATAGCTCTTGTTCCAAAAACCAAGAATCACATGCATCATTGATAAAAATTGTTTTGGACAAGATTTGTAAAGAGTTTTCTTGGAGAGCTGATTTGAAGATTGCTTTCTTTCAACCTAATTTCAGTTTGGTAAATTCATTCACTTTCATTTTGTGGATCATAAGGTTATATCTCTCCTCTAAACTCTTGCAGTAATTCGTTTTTACTTTTGTTCTTGTAAGTTCCTATCTCAAAAAGGTTCTTTAAAGCTTTTCTAGAGTAGGGTTCTCTATAGAGAAGAATAGAGAAGAGTAGGGTGTTTAGATTTCAGTTCTTTATCTAGGATTGATAAAGGGTGATCATTTGTAAGCTTGTAAAGAACAGATTTTGTTATAGTGGAACTTTAGCCAAGGTTTGGTTATAAGAAACTGGATGTAGCTTCTATTTTTGAGGAGTGAACCAGTATAGATTTGGTGTTCTCTTATTCTCATCTTGTTGTCTTTATTTGCTTATCTTTTGGTTAATCTTTTCCAGATTAACAGATAGTTTTTCTGCTATTGCTTGCAGTGAAGGGTGAGTCTTGATTGATTAAAAGTTTCAGTTTTAAAAAGGGTGTACTTGTGATATGATCTTTAATCCACTGCTAGTTTAAAAGAAATTTTTAAAGTCCCTGTTTTAATCAATTCACCCCCATCTTGGTTAATTGTGTGTGTTCATATTGTTTTTCAAGGCTTAATCCTCATCTTCTTAATTTAAGCACTCTAAATAACCATTAATATGATTGATTGGCAGCTTGGACAGCCCTTGATGTGCTCTCCCCTAGCTCAACCATGCCTTATATGGCTTGTTGCACTTTTCCAAAACTAACTATAGAAGGGTTAAGTAGAGTTTTGCCAAAAATGGTAAAAACTGCTTTTGCTAAAACTGGTAAGTCTTATCCTAATCTTCTAGATTAATGTGCTAACCTCCCTTGGGATATGTTTACTTAGTAGAGTGAACCTTGCACAGAGTCCACTCATACAAAGACAAATTAGACTACAACTCAATGCATAGTGCAATTCTTGCACAGATGGAAATCTAGCTCAGACAGTTTCTATTTCTCTGTCAAACTTGACTAAATCAATCACACACATACATATATACATAGCACAAAATTCCATACATGCACAGATGACACAACACAAAGTTTCTTCTGTTAGTTTGAGGTGTAATTTTTCAGAATGTTATAACTTTAACTTGTTTTAATTATTCTACATCATATAATTGGACACTTTAATTAGTCACCGACTAGTTAAACTAAATTCTATTTTTAAACTAGTTATATAGTCATTTACCAAAATGCCTCCACTTTAAACTCTTATGACTTAATTACCCCTTTTCTAATTCTATGGAATCTAGATCACCAATAATTAACCTAATCATCCCCACTTAATTTCAAACTTTACTTACATTAATTACCAATTTTCTTGCAAGCTTCTAATTTCTATTTTCAGACCAAAATCCAATTATTAACATCTAGGTCATTAATGAGCTAACCATTATTTGACCAGAGAATTTTCTCTGAATTATCCTTATTCTTTCTAGACTTAAGCTTAAAACTTAAGAGTTTAACCATGCCTAGGTATCCTATGGTAGCATCTCATTTTTTACCATTTCAACAGTCTAAAAACACTACCCAATCTCACAACAAAGCAATAACAT
The DNA here is from genome assembly GCA_013407115.1 of Glycine latifolia. Taxonomy (NCBI): domain Eukaryota; kingdom Viridiplantae; phylum Streptophyta; class Magnoliopsida; order Fabales; family Fabaceae; genus Glycine; species Glycine latifolia. Next base: position 378,162 of record QARZ01041114.1, on the reverse strand, counting down.
TTTCTACCACACACATGGAAAATTTGGATGTTACGAATTCTGTTCTTGATTACAATTATATGTATATTTCATGGATTTCCTAGAAGAATTTAAAAATCAGTTTTACAAAGTGGATTTGGTTGTATTTCACTTTTATTAAATTGTTATCTTAAAAACTTTTATTTGAATGTAAAAACTCATGTCATGTTTGCTTTCTTATTCTTGTTCACTTTGTTTATTATGCTCTCACTAAGTCTTTATGACTTACCCCATTATTTTCTTTTTCCCCTCAAATTCACAAGTGGTTGAGTAGCTGATTTCCTGAGATTTGTTGACTACCCAGGAATTTCGTTCATCTTTTCGATAGGTTTTGAGTGCATATGATGAAAAGTGTGCTTTTTTGGTAACTCCTGTATAATGCAACCATATGGGTATAGAGATAAGGGCAATATCCTTGTTTTGAGTCATATGTGATCCTACCATATGGACATGTGAATTATGTAATTATGATATTTATAAAGTTGTGATTAGTATTGTGCTATATGATTACTACCTGAATTAATGGGCTATGTGTATGTCAAAGGCATGAGTAATGATGTGTGGTTTTGATACTTGATCGTTGGATTAGATATATATAGTTTGTATGGTTTTAGATGTGGTGAGTCAAGATATGGATTGTTCTATTTATAGGAGAGACTACCAGATTTTTGGTAGCCCCTTTGTTCTCTTTTATTTGTGTCTTGCTATAGTATTACACTCAGGCTTGCCAGATTAGATAAACTATAGTTTGTGTGCCGATCATGATCTTAGTATGGGTCGTGACAGAATACGTGTTCAAGTCAGTATCAATGGTTCTTTGGAAGTTTCGCACTCAAATGGTGTTTGGATATAATGAAAAAAAATGTCCTTTCAGGTTTCTCATATCTATCAAGAGGAAAATTTTTGTGCTGATTTGCTTGCAAATCATGGGTTGGATGTTGAGGATTATATTTGGTGGGATTTTGACCCTATGTCTGATTGAGCATTTTTATTTTATTATTTTCTTATTCCTCTTAGCTTATTTGACCTATCTTTGACTCTTATTCTCACACCTTAACGTACTTTTGATCTTCGGCAAATAGTTGGGCTTAATTGATAATTGTTGCATATTTTCTGATTTTGTGCTTACTTGACCTATCTGTCTTATGCAGGGCCTATAGGATGCTATCAAACTCCAAATGGAGCGTATGAGTAGTCCCTGAAAAGATAAGGAAAAGAGCTACAATTTTCTTAGAAATGAGATTTGGACAATTCTGAAAATACTATGAATACATTGCAAATGAACCAAGAGGAGGGGTGAATTGGTTCAAACTGGAAATTTAAAACTTTCTGAAACAAATTGCGGAATTGAAACTTAGGATTGTATCACAAGTTCACCTTTATCAAAGTCAGAAATCTTTATTCACTCAAGATCACCCTTAGTTATGAAAGCAATGACAGAAAAATGTTTCTTTGATAATAATGCTTGACTTCACAAGGACATGTAATGAAACATACAGAAAACTAAACAAAACACAAAGCAATTATACTGGTTCACCTCTCAACCTTGAAGGCTACATCCAGTTGCTTCCAACCCACACTAGGTTAGAGTAATTACTAAATCAAAGAATCTTTTACAAGCTATTTACAAGTGATCTCTTTATCAACACTAAACAAAGATACTGATTCTAAAACCCTATTAGAATACAAATCACAAGATACTGAGAACCCTACTCAGAATCCCAAACCTAGAGAACCCTACTCTAGCAAGCTTGAAAAGAAACCAATGATATACCACAATACAACAGAAAATGTTAGAACTTCTAAAAAGATGGGTTCAAGATAAACACAACCTGAGATCTTTCATGTATGAATGAAATGAGATTACCACACTCTTCAGGTTGTAAATCATAATAGCTCAGAATCACAATCTTGAAAACCTTCTTTCTTTAAAACATTTTCTCTAAAAACTCAGAAATCTTGATCACACAAGATGTTGTTTGAAAACAGTAATTTGGGCACTTATGAAAGCTCAGAAACTTTTGGGTAAGTCATTCTTGTTCAGAGTAAATCACTCAATGTCAATATATAAGAAAAAGACTCACCAAGCTTTATATAAAATAGAATTAACTGACAATAATCGATTAAAGTAACTAGATAATCGATTAAACTGTTCATCAACTTTCTGGAAATAGTTTCATGAACATAATAATCGATTAAACCGTTCAGTAATCAATTAAACCACAACAGCATCATGAAAAACAAATTCAGATAATCGATTACAAAAGGAGGTAATCGATTAAACCAGTGATGCATGGTTTTTCATAAAACACTATGTAATCGATTACAAGAAACCAGTAATCGATTAAACTGTTCTTCAAGGCTTTTCTAGAAAAGTTTGAATGTCTTTAATCAATTAAAGCAGTAAGATTTGCTTTTTTAAAGAACTTAGCCTTTGAGAACTTAACTTTTTGTAAAACCATTTGATTTCTTTAAGATTTAAAAACCATGTATGCTTGATCATGAGAATGCACATGCTAAAGAAAAATCACAAGGCATTTAACTTGAACCACTTACAAATTACAAATGTCATCAAAATGATTGGGCATGTAAAAAGCTAAAACATAATCAAGTCTTCAACCTTGGTTCAATTCCTCTTGCAGCTTCCTTTAAACTCAACAAATTCTTCTTTTCTTGGGGTCATTTTAGGCTTGGAAGTCAGAGCCTCTGCACTTGGATTTTAGGCTGGGAATTTTGGGTCTTTGCATTGTGTAATTAGCTTAATTAGAGAGATTAGTTGGGCCTAATCAAATCCCATTTGTAACACCCTGAAATTTCAATAACTGAAAATAGAGATTAATGTATTTGTTGTGTTATTTGATTGTTTGATAAGTTTGGATTAGTTGAATGATTGTGTAGATTAACCTTGTGCAATTGCTTGGTATGTATTTTAATCTGTGTGAAGTTTGTTTGATTTATGGTTGTGATACTAGAGGGGTTAGTTTGGCTGATAACCTGTTTCGATAGAACTACCATTCCAGATTTGTTAACCGTTGGATCACCTTCAAATTTTGACAGTAGCTTCACAACCTATCTATTCATCTTTTTACCGTTGGGATCTTCAAGAACATTAGGCTAGCTAAACGATCCAAGTCACACTAAGCACAGTTCCATGAAATTTCCTGACAGTGAGGAAATTGCGCTGAGCGAGACCTACAGGCACGCTGTGTAACGACCCGCCTCGTCACTATTGTATCACTAACTCTTAATTACTCTAATAACAGATTTTAATGAAAATCCCTTATAATTGATTATGAAAATGGTAGTGAATTTTTCGCAAATGAATATTCATCACCATCAAGCAAATACGTAGATAAAAAGTACATTTAAACATCGCAATTCATTCACATGAAAAAACATAATTTAGTTGTAGTTACAAGTATCCGCATCTGAATGTACAAGTTCTTCAAAAGAAAACAAATACTAATCTACAGAAGAGTTGACTATCAAAACACAACTCTTATCCGAAGTCTGATCCATCGTCATCATGACGGCTCGGCAGCTCCAACCAAAAAGAGATCTTCCTCCAAGTCACCTAATGTTGCCCGTCTGCTCACACGAACGAAGGTTCGCAATCATCACAGGTACCAATCCACACGGTACAAACAAAGCAAATGTGAGTTTATCAAGTAAAAACAACAATAGATAACAGTAGTTTGAGAAGGCAATCAAAAACATCACAATATCATCACAACACCCAATCATTTCATCACACAACAAGCAGGGACAATCATCCAAATACATTCCACAATCAACCTATAATGCTTAGAATGATGCATGGTCCTGACTCATCTCTCAGCATGCAATGTGGTACCATCCCGAAAATAGTCCAACACAAGGAGATGATGCAGCAGGATGTCAGGGTCACTCTATCGTGCACAGGTCGCTCCCCCTACTGGTGATCAGCCATGGGTCTCAGTAAAGGAGTTCCAAACAAATGTGCCCCCCCAGTACCTCCGTACTCTAAAGCCAATCATCATATTTCCGTAAAACAAATGAAGTATGTCACATGGGCATCATCAATGCATGACCCAGTTAGGAATAAATCCTTCCTCGCAAGGGTGACCCGCCATGCACCCCCATGTACATCCATACCGCCCCAACATGGGCTCACCAATGCAATGACCGTGGCTAGGAACAAATCCTTCCTCGCAAGGTAACCAACCGATCATTGCACCATCTGGTATATGCATAGCACACAACCAGAGCATCATCACTGCTATCATCTCATATACCAACATTCACTATTCCAACATTATCATATACAATCATTACTTACACATCCATCGTAAACACAACGTAAACTAGTGAGCCGAGATGGTTCACTAACCAGGCAACACTAGCCCGGTAGCTCTAAAGAAAAAAACGAGACAACAACTCTAAAGAAAAGAAACAAGCCAGGGTAAGGAACCCGATCACTCTAAAGAAGGAAAACGAGTTCAACATCTCTAGAGAGAAGGAACAAGCCCGAGTAAGGAACCCGTTCATTCTAAAGAAGGGAAATGAGTTCAACATCTCTAGAGAGAAGAAACAAGCCCGAGTAAGGAACCCGGTCACTCTAAAGAAGGGAAACGAGTTCAACATCTCTAGAGAGAAGAAACAAGCCCAGGTAAGGAACACAGTCACTCTAAAGAAGAGAAATGAGTTCAACATCTCTAGAGAGAAGAAATAAGCCCGAGTAAGGAACCCGGTCACTCTAAAGAAGGGAAACAAGTTCAACATCTCTAGAGAGAAGAAACAAGCCTAGGTAAGGAACTTGATCACTCTAAAGAAGGGAAATGAGTTCAACATCTCTAGAGAGAAGAAACAAGCCCGGGAAGGGAACCCAGTAACTCTAAAGAAGGGGAAATGAGCCCGGGAAGGGAACCCGGTAACTCTAAAGAAGGGGAAGTGAGCTCATCTCTAAAGAGAAGGAACGAGCCCAGGAAGGGAACCCGATAACTCTAAAGAAGGGGAAATGAGCTCAACATCTCTAAAGAGAAGGAACGAGCTCGAAAAGAGAACTCGGTAACTCTAAAGAAAGGGAAGTGAACTCAACATCTCTAAATAGAATGAACGAGCTCGAGAAGAGAACCCGGTAACTCTAAAGAAAGGGAAATGAGCTCAACATCTCTAAAAAGAAGGAACGAGCCCGGGAAGGGAACCCGGTAACTCTAAAGAAGGGAAATGATAGCACTGACCCGGTAGCCTTCACCTCCACAAACACACTGTCAAAAGGTGTTTTGGGAGTTCACAGCAACAGACATCAACTTCACGGACAAGGGGAATACTTACAACATCAATATATTCACACAAAACACCATCAATCATAACATTCCACATCTCATTCGTTAAAAGACATAGATTTTCTTGAAAATCAGCACACAACAGGGACATGCAGTTATCTTCATAGTTGGACTCCCTGGCCCCAAACTATGGTATCTAAAACTGATTATCAATATAATAAACTCCCCTTACCTAATCAGGAGTCCTTCTATTATAGTCTAGAGATGTGATAACACTATCCTCTGAAGCGTGAGCTTGTCCGACACAGCGTTCTCATGGAAGCCCAGAAAAGAAAGGTTGGGGCTCCATTCTCGTTCAAACTTCAAGAAGGATTTTTGAAGACTTCTGCTCTAGTCATGAGGTTCCTCTTGGAATAGGGGTTCCGTGGCAAGCTACGGTGGTCCTTGGTGGTTTATAGTGGTTGAAAGGAGTGGTTTTAGGGTGTGGAAAGTTAGAGAGAAAAGTGCAAAAGAAGAAAGAACACACTTCTGCTGCGCCACTTTGCTACTTATATATAGATGACTTGACAAGCTCACTTAGCGTGTACGTACAACAACCACAGACCAAACACAGTTGACTTAACCTAACATTCACCAAACACTCATACCAAGACTCCTCACAAAACAACAAATTATGAAATAAATTAAACAATCAAGCAACATAACACACATCAAACATCTATCTCAGAAACTCGAAATTTCAGGGTGTTACACGCTGAGCGAATCAGGGTGCGCTAATCGAGGCTGTCAGGTTATAAATACACACCAGTAGCGCAGAAACACGAAAAACGCATTTCTCTCTCTCTAAACTCACCCAAAAGCCCTAAAATCACCCTTTCCACCAGCCAAGACCACCATCAACCACCACGGGTCACTGTTGCTTACCATGGGACCACGGCACGGAGAAGAATCTCGTAATCGGAGCGAAATCTTCAAAACTCCTCTTGAAGCTTCAATAGAGAACGGAAATTCCAAATCTTTCTTTCTTGGTTTCCTTGAGGTAATCTTGATTTCTTTTGTACTATTCTAGCTATTTTAAACTTCTCTTAGTGTCTGTTGTGTTTTGGATACCGTTGTTGGGAGTTTTACACTTCCTTTGAAAACCCTTTAAAAATAAGATGTGTTGTAAAAGTCTCCTCTTTATGAAATTGATGTCATTTATGTGATCCTTGTTGAATCACAGTCACATGGGTGTGATCAGAATTTCAAAAATGATGTCTTTTGAGGTGAACTCCCAAAACACCGTTTAGCCCCTTTTTGATTTGAGTGGGTATTTGACCCCAAATGTTAATATTGATCTTACCTTGGAAATCTATACTAAATTGCCTTCGATTTGGTATATAGAGCTTTGTATTTGGACGAAAACACGCGTATTTGAAGGATCTCAAAACAACACCGCTAAGCTGTAACAGGGAGAACTCCTAGTTAGGTAAGGGGAGTTTATTATGTATTTATTATTGGTGTTGTTGATGGTAGTGAAATTGAGATGTCATGGAAGTGGTTGATGATGTTTATGTGGTTTGTGATGCTTAAATGAGATAAATTTGATGTGGCTGATAACGTTGAAAATGAGATGAATTTGATATGTATGATGATGATATTGAGATGATGTGATGTTAATGTTGATAATGACATTGATAAGAGATAATGTTAATGCGAATAATGTCATTGTGTGATGTGGATATATATTGATAACCATGGGGGGTGCATGATGGGTTACCCTTGCGAGGAATGATTTGTTCCTAGCCGGGTCATGCATTGATGGTGCCTATGGTTATTATTGTGTGATGTGGATATACATGGATAACCATGGGGGGTGTATGACTGGTTATCCTTGTGAGGAAGGATGTGTTCCTGGCCAGGTCATACACTAATGGTGCCCATGGTTGTATGCTGTGTATGTACACATGGGATGTAGTGACCGGTTTGGTTACCATTGGGAGGAAGGATGTGTTCCTAGCCATGGTCAGTGCATCGGTGAGTCCACATTGGTGTGTTATGTATGTACATGGGGGTGCATGACAGGTTACCCTTGCGAGGAAGGATGTGTTCCTAGCAGGGTCATGCATTGATGGTGCCCATGTTTCATACTTCATATTGCATTGATGGAAATAGAATGAAGGCATGCGCGTACCTGTGGGTTTCTGTGGGCTGAAAATGCAGGTACTAAGGGGTCTTTGGAATTCCCTAGTGATGACTACCAAGACATGAATGCTTGGTTTGGATCGTTTCCGGAATTGCAAGCTTCAAGACTCCATGAATGGTGCTTTTAAAACTCAAATAGAAAAATGGAGAAGATTAAGGAATGGCTAAGAATGACGCCACGATCCACAAATGGGACGATAAGTCGGAGGAGGATTCACCACAAAGGAAAGCTTCCTTGATAAGAATCAATTTGGTTTCAATCAAGAACCAACAAGAGGCTAAGCTCCCAATTCAAGCAAATGCTTAATTTCTATTAATCAAAGTGTCTTGGAAATATCAATATTTGAGTACTTATAGATTTAAGCCTAAAAATGCATAGTTTGGGCCTATTTTAAGTCCACATTGAGACCCATTATACAAATAAGAAATTACTAAATTACAAAAACTACGAAATTACGAAAGCTACAAAAGGAATTCTAAAGCAAGCTCTCCTACAATATTCAAGGTGCTCCAATTCATCTCCTTGTGTATCCCTCCATCCTTGTCCTTGTTAAATAGTCCAACCATGATTCTCTTTGTCATCTCTTCCTGTAGAAGCTTGGTTTTAAACCTTGTCATGGGTCCTTCAAATCTCATCAAAGGAAGTGCTTCAAGCTCTCCTTCTAGACCTTTGGCTTGGAATGGACCTCCATCATCATGATCCTTAGATAGTCCTCTATCACCTAGTAACGTTGGCTGATCACCGGGGGGGAATGTCCAGTGCACAATAGGGTAGCCTTGATAGGCGGTGAATCATTTTCCTGTGAGAGGCTATTTCTGGGATATGGTACCACATTGCATGATGAGAGTGAAATCAGGATCATGCATCATTCTGAGTATGATTGCTTGAGTTGTGAAATGAATTGGAAGATTTGTTTGTCAGATGTGTATTAGGCTGATGGATTTTTGGTAATGATTGTGGTCATTATCGTTGCTCCCTTCTAATTATTGTTACCTGATACTTGTTGTTTATGTAACACCCTGAAATTTCGATAACTAAAAACAAATGTTTGATGTGATTGTTGTATTATTTGATTGTTTGATTAATTTAGAATTGGTTGAGTTGTTGTGCATTTTATCTTGGTGCAACTATTTGGTATGCATGTTAAGTTATGTGAACTTTGTTTGATTTATGGTTGAGGTGAGAGTGATAGTTTGGCTCATAACCCGCTTCAGTAAAACTATCATGCTGAGCGAGACCTGCATGTGCACTAAGCGGGCGCGTCGGGTTATAAATACGCACCAGGCGCTCAGAAATGCATTTTTCGCATTTTTCTCTCTTTTTTTCGCCCAAAAGCCCTAGAAACCTCCTTTCCACCACCTTAGACCACCATCAACCACCAAGGGCCACCGTAGCTTACCACGGAACCCTGACACAGAGAGGAACCTCGTAATCAAAGCTGAATTTTCAAAAAATCTCTCAAAGTTTTGGTGGAGGAAAAAGCTTCTAAATCCTTCTTTCTTGGTTTCCTTGAGGTAATCTTAGTTCCCTTTTTCTTCTTCTAGCTAGTTTAAGCTTCTCTTAGTGTCTTTTGTGTTTTGGGTATCTTTGTTGGGAGTTTCACATATCCTTTGAAAACCCTTTGAAAATGAGATGTTGTAAAAGTCTCATTTTTATGAAATTGATGTCATTTCTGTGATCCTTGTTGAGTTCTAGTCACATTAGTGTAATCAGAATTTCAAACTGATGCCTTTTGATGTGAACTCCCAAAAACACCGTTTAGTCCCTTTTTTATTTTGAGTGGGTATTTGACCTTAACTATTAACTTTGATCTTTCCTTTAGATTCTACACTAAATTGTCTTCAATTTGGTATGTAGAACTCTGTGTTCTGACAAGCACGCGTTTTGACGGATTGTGAAACATCACCGCTAAGCTATAATAGGGAGAACTCCTGGTTAGGTAAGGGGAGTTTATTATGTTGGTATTAGATACCATAGTTGGGGGCCAGGGAGTCCAACTATGAAGATATCTGCCTGTCACTGCTGTGCGCTGGTTTTTCAAGAGAAACTAAGTTTTTAACTAATGAGATGCGATGTACTTATGATTGATTGTGTATTTGTACGTCTGTGTGCTCATTTTCAAAACAAAAGATGTTTTTAACGAATGGGATGCAGTGTAATTATTTAGATGTTGCTGATGATAGTGAAATTGAGATACCATGGAAATGATTAATGATGTTTATGTGGTTTGTGATGATTTAGAAGAGACGACGCTTATGTGATTGGTGATGTTTGAATAAAATAATTTTTAAATGAGATATATGTTTATTGGGTTGATGATGTTGGAAATGAGACGAGTTTAATATGTATGGTGATGATATAATGATGATGTGGTTTATGATGTTTAAATGAAATGATGATGAAATGGTTGTTGATGTTGAAATGAGATGAAGTTGATGTTTATGAGGATAATGTTGAAATAATATCAATTTGATATATATGATGATGATATGGAGATGATGTGTATATACATTGATATCCATGGGGGGTGCATGATTGGTCATCCTTGCGGGGAAAGATTTGTTCTTGGCCATGATCATGCATTGATGGTGCCCATGGTTGTCATTATGTGATGTGGATATACATGGATATCCATGGGGTGTATGACTGGTCATCCTTGCGGGAAAGGATTTGTTCCTGGCCATGGTCATACATTGATGGTGCCATGGTTGTATGCTATGTATATACACGTGGGGTGCAATGACCAGTTGGTTATCCTTGCAGGGAAGGATTTGTTCCTAGCCACAGTCAGTGCATCGGTGAGCCCACATTGGTGTGTTATGTATGTACATGGGGTGTATGACTGGTCATCCTTGCGGGGAAGGATTTGTTCCTGGCCATGGTCATACATTGATGATGTCCATGTGTCATACTTCATGTGCATGGATGGAAATAGAATGGCACGCGCGTACCTGTGGGTTTCAGTGGGTTGAAAACCCAAGTACTAAAGGGTCATTAGGTTTGGAATTCCCTAGCAACGCTGGCTGATCATCGAGTGGGGGAATGGCCAGTACACGACAGGGTGGCCCTGATAGGCGGTGAATCATTTTTCCTGTGAGAGGCTACTTTCGGGATATGGTACCACATTGCGTGCTGATAGATGAGTCAGGTACATGCATCATTCTATGCATGATTGTTTGAGTTGTGAAATGCATTGGATGATTGGTTTGTTGAGTGTGTACTAGAATCATGGACTTTTGTTAATGATTGTGGTGGGTAATGTTGTTTCCTTCCCATTTGCTCCTATCTGATGTTTGTTGATTTTTATATAATAAACTCACCCTTGCATTTGTTGTACCATGTAGTTGGTACCTGTAATGATCGCAAACCTTCGTTCGTGTGAGCAGATGAGCAGCATTAGGTGACTCTGGAGGGAGATTCTTTTTGGTTGGAGCCGCCAAGCCATTGTGATGACGATTGATTACTTTTTGGAAAAGAGTTGTGCTTTGATAGTCAACTCTTTCTTAGTTGGTCTCTTGATTTCTTTTAATGGATATGTACATTTCATGCGTAAATACTTGTAAATACAATTAACTTATATCCTGGCATGTGATGGTTTAAGATATACATGTTTGTGTATTTATTTATATATTTATATATAGTATTACAAGTGTAATATCGGGAATAATTTACCACCATTACCGTAATCAAATTAATGGAGTTTTCATTAAAATTCAAAAATTGCACAATTAGAGTTAGTAATACTGTAGCAATGAGGCAAGTCGTTATAGTTTATGTATAATAAACTCACCCTTGTATTTGTTTTGTACCATGTGATTGGTACCTGTGATGATCGCGAACTTTTGTTCGTGTGAGCAGATGAATAGCCTTAGGTGACTATGGAGGGAGATTCTTTTTGGTTGGAGCCGCTAAGCCAACGTGATGACGTTGGAGTTCTTTTTGGGAAAGGGTTGTGTTTTGTAAATCAATTCTTTCTTAATTAGTTTCCTTGATACTTTTGTTAGATATGTAAAATTCCATATGTAAATACATGTAAAACTGAATTAAGTACTGATATGTGAATGATATGTCTGGTTTGATATATGTGTGTGTGTGTGTGTGTGTGTGTGTCCAATTATGTAATTGTATCGTGTGTATGGTATTTGTAATATCGCGAAAAATTTACTACCATTTTCATAATCAAATTAATGGATTTTCTTTTCATTAAAATTTGAAATTGCACGTTTAAGAGTTAGGGATATCGTAGCGACAAGGCGGGTCGTTGCACCATTCATTACTTATGTTTAGTTAGAGTATATATTAGTCTACTTAGTGCATTTTCAGAGTGATTTAGTTAGTTAGTTAGAATCATTTTGTACAAAACAAATTTTTAGAAACTTGTAATGCAATTTTAGATCAAACTCTTCTCTCTTTTTCTTTCAAGTGTTCTTCATATTTCTTCATTTCTTCAACACTGTTCTTCTTCTCTTCTCTTGTTCAACTTTCACTGTTCTTCCATTGGTGATGGCTATGGAAGGCTAAACAACTAATCAATCTAAAGATCCAGTTCAAACAATGAGAAATTTGAGTTATGATTAAGTATTTCTAATTCTATTGTGAATGTTCTTCCTCTTCTCCAATTCTATTTTCATATTCATGATTCTGAATGTGTTTAGGATTGGAAATAAATTAGGTTATTGATTAATTTCCTTATTTGAATCCTAATTACAGATTAATTGGATGATACTTCAATCTGATTTGTGATCTCAATGTAATTAGGGATTAGTTTGATTGAATTACCTCTAATTAGATTGACAAAACTTTCATAATAGGATCATCATGTGCAGAAAACTATGATAATTTGAATTGCTTGGAGTTGGTGAATTGGATTGATGCTTCCTAAATCCGTTTCATAATTTGTTTCATAGTTTTGTCAAATTTTGTGTTTTTGCATTCTACATTTCAATTGTCTACAAATTGTTTGATGAAATCAATTGTCTGCAAACTGTTTGATGAAATCCCATATTCTGATTTATAAGTGGGCTAAAGTTAGAACTAAATTTGATTGTGTCTCTAAGTCAGCCTAGGTCATTCCTATATTGTAGAATTAATCCTAGTTTATTTTGAGATGATTCAACAATTGTTATCAATGTCTCTTCTCTCTTTTTTTTTTTTTGTTATCTATTTTTCTTTGCCTTTAATAAATTTGTGTTTTGCTAACATAGGATCTATAGTCCCTTTGGTACCAATCTAGTTGGGATCATTGGTCTATGGTCATGTTTAACAAGCCCTTTTGCTTTAAAAAAAATAAACAATTTAAAATCAAATTCTTTGTTGGTACTAATTTAACCGAATTTTATTGTTAAGAAGCTAATAATTGTGCTGATATTTTTTAACCTTTATTTACTCACTAATTTAATTAAAATTCTATTTATCCTAACTTTTACTTATAAACTCCAATAAGCATACTCATATTTATCTAAACTTAATCAAATTACACAATTTAAATTGTAATATTTTTTAATGCAGAAACCGAATTTATTTAATGGGAAGATTAACTTTATATTTCTAGCTTAATGAAATCAAATTCTTTCTTGGTTCAAAATTTACACACATTTTAAGTTCTACTTAAAACTAGAGATCAAACATGTTTTATAAAAACTTTATTTTTGCATATTGGTTCTTATGGTCCAATTGGCTCTTCAACTTTGAATGATCAACTGATTCTTAAAAAACATGATTTATAACTTGTTGGAAATATTATCAAGCGTACTTTCAAGATTAAAAAGCCACGTCTCAAACAAAAATACACAAAAATTATTATAAATAAAGGCAGATTGCTCCTCAGGGTCTTGGAAACAGAAAAACCAACAAAACATTTGGCTATATATATTTGAAATCCTTTATTTTTCAACAAATGAACTTTGGATTTTCTCCTTAGTTGAAACATATAACATTTATTTTTCCTTCCCTTTTCCTTTTATCTTTTTATTAAATGTTTTCTTGAATTACTTTAAATTAAATATGCGTATCCGGGAAAGGCTTCGTAAACTACCACAGAATAAGGAATGTGCTGACTGCAAAGTTAACTATGTATCTGGTTGCATCCAAATGATCCAACATTTATCTCACATTCTCGAGTCAATAGGAAACAAAGAAAATTACTTTGTTCATGAAAATGGGATTTTGTCATTGTATAATAAGCATCTTCTGATTTTCTACATAAAAGAAATTGATTTGCATATGTCCGAGATGGACTAGTGTCAATCTTGGCATCTTTATATGCATATTCAGGAATACATAGAAGTCTTGAGGCATACTTATCAAAGGTATTATAGCAGTGATTGAGATCTGTGATGTTTCCTTATGATTTTTCTTCAAAAGGTTTTTCATTTGATCAATCAGAAAACAAACCACGAGGGGAAAATTATGTATTATGGTCGTCTAGTATGGAAGTAAAATCTTTGTGAATTCAGTTAGTAATAGTTAATCTAATAATCTAATTATATTATTTGCTAAATACTGACAAAAAGGCTTCACCAAAAAATATTGACAAAAGGATTCTAAATGAGTAGCAGTAGTAAAAGTATGACTTCTTTAGCTGGTAATTTGCATCTTGATTGTTGTTAAGAAAGGAGCACTGTTGTATTGCATTCTTTTGTCATGATATGCTTAGACTATCATTCTTTTTACCGTTGCCCTAAAGAATGCTAAGCTGATAAGCTTTTAGGTTCACAAAATATTCCTTTTCAATTTAAAATAAAATATCAATGCTAACTCAATTGGATATTTCCATTTCATGTACTATCTTCAATTTTTACAGCAAACTAACCTGAATATCTCATGTTCAAGATAATTGTCCCTGATAATAAAATTAACATGAAAACAACTAGCCAAATATATGTGGTGCCCTGTGGCCATGATTTGTTATAACATATTACAGCATTCAGACTATAATTGACCTTGTAAAGATCTACCTTAGTAGAGTGGAGCTCCTTTCAAATGACAGCAAACATTGAAGCTCCTTACAAAGGAGGGAGGCACAAAAAGTTCACTGCACGATGTAAATACCAGTTACAGAACAGAGCATGGCGCAAAAGAATCACAAAGCAAAGGTAAAACGTTGTTTGTTCAAAATGATGGCAGAACAATTACAAGAAATTTCATAAGTAGTCAATTCACAAGCAAACAAAGCAAAACTCTTCAGAAACAAATAAGCATTTTATACTACTGCATGATCAACACTAGGTCAAAAATGAGCATTCCCAGTTAAAGCAAAATAATTTAATGATTGCATCTGTGACAGACATAGTAAGCTACGATAATAATTAAAAATAAAACATTTTTAAATCTAAAAGCACAAAAGTTAAAACTGATATACTTAAAAATTAAAATAGAACACAAGGATGCCAAAAGATTCTTCTAGAAAAACTAACACATGGATATGGGGGACAATAATCTATAGAAAAGACTCTCGCCCAATTAATCAGAAAACTATAGAGATGTACCAAAGTCTAACCTTCCCCTTCCATGAGACAAAAAAAGAGTATTTGGACAGACAAAACTTACCAACATTTAGAATCTGTATTATCTACCTTATTTGGCTAAAGGAGGGAGCATCAATGCCCAGAGAATAGGTTCTTGGTCATTTTCAAGTGGGGTATATATGCAAAGAGATACTTGCTATCCTAAGAACAAGTCTTGGAATCTATAGCTTAAATTTTAGAATTACAAAACAAGCTTTGCAAACTTGGAATGTGTTTCAGCATCTTAAACATATACTTTTTGGAGCAATTCCCTTCTATTTACTTTTGGGATTTCTAAAGAAGTAAGAAGTGTAAGGCCTCTGATTAGTGTCTCGGACTTGTGAAAATAGTCCAAGTTTCCCAGCGAAGTCATTTTTTGGTGCACACATCTTATTTGGGGGATGGAGTTGCCTAACTAGCATATTTCAGAACAATATAGCAAGTGAGGTTGCCAAAAAGAGTGCAAAAACAAATAGGCAAAAAAAACGTCTTTTCCTTTTAAAACAGTAGCTAAACAGTGCCAATGTGACGGTGGTTAGAGATTTTAAGAAAATAAAGGGAGTGTTAGTGATATTTAAACAGACCTCAAGGAGTTCAATGAAATTTGCCCATAGACTACTTTACTCCAGAAGTTCCATTCCAAATAAATTATGTTAAGAGAAACCTTGTCCCAAAATTTTAAAGTTGTAAAAGAATAGTTAACAAACATGACAGATATGGATTATGTGCTGAAAACTACACTTGTTTGTAAAGAGCATATGCATTAGTAATTTTAGATGTATCACAAAATGAATTGCACTTTTCAAAGTTATAAGCACATAAGGAGCAAGGGCAAACAAAACAATGACATTGCAATAGACAGTTAACACAAGACAGTTCATTCCATGATCCACAGCCAGGCCTTGGTGATGATGAATGTTCCGGCCATCCCAAATTGCAAACCCACAGTTAACAAATAAGGCTTTGCCTGATTTAACATATTACCATAACTTGCACCATATTTTCTCCATTATTTATTAAAATGGTTAATAAATTTTGCTACTTGTTACTAAGATTTGAAAAGGCTATGCTACCAAGTGCATCAAATGGCCTCCCTTATAAACACCAAGAATGATGATTAAGACAAAACCCACTTGAGGTTATCAATGGTGGAAAGCTGAAATTTTGCCATATAAACACACCATTGTAGCCTATGGCACCATCATAGTGGCCCTCCCTTCACAAATTGTCTAAGGTGGAGGGATCAAAAACCACAGGTTATATGGCACTATAACAGTTACTTAACACCATTGAACCCACTATGCAAAATTAATCAAGACTAAGAACTTTCTAAGTCAGAGCAATATTGCCTTTCACGTAAGTGGCGGTGATCTGAAACGTACACATAACGATAATGTGTCCATCATACATCTACACAATGGTAAGTGTTTAATTTCGGCATTTTCTGGTGCTAATGATGGCACATCTTAATTGAAAAAGAGAACCTGAATGGACTATGCGGCACATTTTCACAATGCCAACAACTAAACAACACTGCCTACTTAATAAAAAAGACTATATCAATACCATGGACACAAAATTACAATGATCCATAGTACATATGGCAGGCAGTACCGAAAAGGCAAAAAGTGATACCTTACACAATGAACCCTAGTTGTTGGATTTCTGAAGTGCTTCAAATATCAACTTAATCTGCTCCCCAATAAGTAGTGAGCGATTCGCAACCAGTTCCATCTCAGCAAGTCGCAAATTCTTCCACTTGCCCTCCAACTCTTTCCTCTTTGATTCTCTAATTAACGCCAATCCCCTCTTCATCTCATCCTCATCCAGTTCTTTGAAACCAGATACTTCGCGGTAAAGCAAATTTACAGTCCCAGACTCCTCCAACTCCATCGGCTCCAGTAGTGTTGTAGTTTCGGATTTTGCTACTACATTCCTGCTGGTAGCATCCTTCTTTGGAGTCTTGGCAGTTTTTCTTTTTCCATTATTAGGTTTGGGCTTCTCCGCCAGCCCATTGGCTCCTTCTCCCCAAACCTTCTTCGACAATTCGAACACAGTCCGGTCGTGAGATTTGGAGAACTCAGGGTCCTCCCTGCTCTTCGATCTCTGTGCTTTAGTTTCAAATTTCTTCTTCAGCCGTCGGATCTTCTCCTTGATCTGGTTGCTCGAAGCCTCCACGCGGAGCGACTTCTTAACGAAATTGTGGAAGGCATCGGCGTACTTGTAAGGGTCTTGTCCCGTCTTTGAAATGAACTCAGACATGCCCTTAAGAATGGCGAGTTCGTCTTCCTGGCTGAAGAGTCTCTGAGACAACTTCGCTTGGCTGCCACCGGACTTCTCCTCCGTCTCGTGGGCAGCAGCGGCGGAAGAAGAATTGGTAGATTTCTTCCTTGCGGATTTTGGGTCAGTGGCGGGGGCGTTGTTCTGAGCGGGGTGCTTGGGTCCCCATTTGGGCGGCGCGGGTGAGGGCTGGGGCTTCTGGGCCTGGTCCGTGGGCTTGGGTTTTACTTTGGTGGGCTCGGAGTCGGTGTCGGAGTCGGAGGACGAGGGCTTGGGGTGGGGGTTTACGGAAGCGGGAGGAAGGGTGGGAGGTTGGTCGTCGTCGTCTTCTTCTTGGGAAGAAGCTTCTTCTGAAGAGGAAACTTCTTCTATGTGTTGCTGGGAGGAAGGTCGTTGCTCTTCATCTTCATCGGAAGAGGAAGAGGAAGCGGTGGGTGGATCCTCAATGGGGGGAGGTAGCTGCTTCTGCGACATGACGGAGAATTCAGATTCTAGGGTTCTTTGGACGGAGTGAGAATGAGAACCGAGAAGTATGACTAGGTCATATATAATAGAGCCACTTGTGTGGGCATTCACAATGGAATTGAAAAAGACCTGGTGGAGAAATACAGATACCAAATTGAAACTCCGGACCAATTTGTTGGGGGTGTTGATAGTTCGGCTCATTCGAAAATCCCAATTGATTCAATCTTATCCAAACATTTTGGGTTACTATTTAGAGTGTTTTAGTCTAACTCAACTTAATTCATTCAATTTTTATTTTACTTTTGACTTAGGTCATGGATCTTAATTTCGGAACTCTTGATCCGATTTGTTAATCCTTTATTTTTTTTATTATTATTGTTGTTTTATATTTTTATATTAGCAAATAATTTTTTATAGATGTATATCCCTATCTTGCTATGATATCAATATTGTGCTAAATTTATGTGCATTTTTGTGTGTTTATATATTTTGCAGTTTTGACGAGTATTGAATGGAAATAAAAGTAATATATGTGCATTAATAAGCATTAATTGATGGAAAAACTGAATGAAAAAAACAATTCAAAATGTGCATTAATTGAGTTAAATAAGAACCAATAACATTTCATTTTAAAATTTATGTCCAAATATACATTTTTGTTTGTTCTTTGGTAACCTTTTCTCATTCCTCTTTCAAACTTTTTAATCGTGCATATATATATAACACGGGGTGGAAGCAAAGATTAAGTAAGGAGAATTAAAAGACAGAAAGAATAAATGTAAAGCTGGAATAGAATGGATTCACATGATTGAGAACAAGTAAATTATGCAAAAATTAAAAACATAAAAGTAAAGATAAATTCTCAAGCGCGACAAGTCGTTGGGATGAGAGGGAGTAGATGAGAAGAGAAGAGAAGAATTCAATTACAGAATGAGAACATGCAAGTGAGAAAAGATGATTTTATTTCTCAAAAATTAAACATTACAAGACTACAAGATTGCAACTCAGAGTTATACCTATAGGAACAACTCTTTGAATCTAAATATTTTATTACATAATGAGGGACGCAACCCTTTTAAAGACATAAAAATTTGCTATTGCTACATTTTCGGTAATCAAAACCGGATAACCTACCACTACAGTGAATAGTAACAGTGATCAGTCGCAGGAAAAGATGATGGAATGATGACATCATAAATCGGCAAGGTCTATTTCGAAACAATTGTCTTCATTCTTATTGAAGTCATCTGAAGATGAAGAAGAGGTTTTTAGGCTTCTTAGAGGATGAAGAAGCTTCTTCTTCTTTCTTCATACAATTAAAGATTATCTGCATATTTTCTGCAAATTTTTCTTTCGTTGATGATGCCGCTAAAGCTAAAAGAGCTACTGATTTTTTATTAAGAAACTGACAAGTTTCAAGATTAGCATTCTTGATTAGCTTTGGATGACTTTTGAACCAAATTTTAACCTGATCTGGATGAGCCCAGGAATGATCAAATTGAGACCACCATTTGACTAGGGCTTGTCTTTTCAACATAGAAAGTTGTCCTTTGGTGGTGACACTTCTGTAACAACCTAATATAATTTTATTATTGTTTCTTTTTGCATAACGTATATTAGTAAAAATTCTAAAACATATAAATTATAAAAGTTGTAAACTAATTTATTATACATAAATACAATCATTATTACAAGATTCATTACTATTAGTCACCAAGTCTTTCATACATCACCACACTAGAACATAAGACTACTAAGAAAACACATTAGTCACACTAGACATGATTCTTATTTATTTTACATAGGTCTATGTTAACACTTCCTTCCTTATTTTAGAAATTTTCTCCTATGCTTTCTTCCACGTCAGCCTCATCATTGAAATTCACATTTCCTCCAAGGTCAGGTACAACAGGAAAATGGTGGCTAGAGGAAATGTTGATTGTAACGACCTAAAATTATTTTAAATATTATATTTTTATTAAGGTTAAATTCTTTAGAATTGTTAGATAACTATTTTATTTTTGCTGAACGGATACTAGTATAAATTTTAGAACGCATATATGATAGAAGTTTTTGAACCGATATATCATTTATACTTAGCCACAGTCCTTGTTACATTCTTTCTTGCTATACAAGCACGAAGTCCACCATACTTGCTAATATTCTAAAACATAAAGAGTACTAGGAAAAATCTCATGATAGCTTCATCTCTGTTCCACCTTCAGTCCAGATCCATCAAGAAAGATTATCACCAAGGCCATCTATGTATAAAAAACATGAAACAAATCTAGTGAGAAATAAATTTCTCAATAGGCAAAATCTAAACCACCAAAAATACGTTAGTACGTTAGTAAATCATCACAAAATAATTATGCAGCTATATGAATGCATGAAATGAATTTTTCCCAGGGTGCACATGACTTCTACATATCGTACTGTATGTAGCCACACCTCGTACTGGATGTAGACGCCGCGATCGTCTTACGCAAACATGCATGATTTATGCCATATATTTGCACCTGGTCTCTACATCTCGTACTAGATGTAGTATCATAGATCCTGTTCCACAAATCTCGTACTGGACTTGGAAACACGAATCAATCATATTTACACATCAAAATCCATTATTCACATATAATCTTATGGAAAATATTTCCATCATCTCATCATATGTACCAGAAGGTGAAAATAATATGAATACTTCACATTTAACCAAGAGGGGGGTGAATTGGTTAAACCTTGGTATATTAACAAATTTCTTTAATCAAAGTCAGAGTTTCAAGGATCTTTATCACTTTTCAAAACCAAGAAATCTTATTCAATCAAGTAGCTCAGCCCCAAGGAATTCAATGAATCAAAACTGACTTTGTTGGTCAAGCAAATGAATCAAGAAACAATTAAAATGAAGAGGATAGAGATTGAGAATCAATACACAACCAATTTATACTGGTTCACTTCAAAACCATGAAGCTACATCCAGTTTCTTCCAACCAACACTAGGTTAGAGTTCCA
>QARZ01041114.1:338781-357033 GCA_013407115.1 Glycine latifolia | reverse complement strand
TTAAGGACTTAAGGTAATCGATTACATCAGTGTAAAATGCATTTTTCAAAAAACCTTTGAATCAGTTTAAAAATTTAGTCAAATTATCAAAGCCTTGTGATTTTTATGAAACCAATTGAGTTAATTATGGATCAAATGAATGCAATGCACTTGGATCACCAGAATTGTTTTCTTTTACACATTTCACACTAAATTATCTTTAAGGCATCCATTGCATGTTGAAAGCTCAAAACCAATGCTTGAATCAAATCCTTTGCATTCTTTAAGTAGCTCCCCCTGAATCCAACAGAAGGATGGTTAGACCGTCATACCTTATTCAAGCAAAATCCTACCAATTTGGGCAGAATAATTGAATATCCTCAAGCTACAAAAATTCATGTTAGTGGTCTAACTAATAAACCATAATACTTTTTCTTTCACTTAATAATATATGGATTATCTAACGTGGTAGGAAAAACTGGGTTGGTGTAGCCGGGATGATCGGGATGGGTTCAATCTGGATGATTGACATGGATAAGGGTATGTTTAACATAGATGGGTGTGTCATAAGTAATTGTATCTGGAATAGACGAGGTAAGTTTATTCAGGAGTATCTTAAGTAGCTGTACCCGGAATGACCGCAATGACTACAACCTGAATAGTTATAGCCTAGAAAGTTAGGTCCGAGATGACCGGGGTGAGTACAACCTGAATAGTCAACATAGAAAGTTACGTCCGGGTTGTCCAGGGTAAGTACAACCTGGATGGTTACAACTCATGTAACTATGTTCAGGTTGGCCGGGGTAAGTACACCCTGGATGGTTACAACTCATGTAGCTATTCCGGGTTGGCCGGGATGAGTTGAACCTGGATGGTTACAACATGAATATTTATATCCGGGATACCTGGGATGAGGTCTAACTTAGATACTTATAACATGGATAGAGGGATCCTGGATGGCTGAGATAATTTTTTACTTAGATACATTGGATATTTATATCCGGGATGGCCGGGGTAAATGGATCCTGGATGGTGATAACATGTTGGTTTATTTCCGGATTGACCGGAGTAAGGTTAACCAGAATGGGTCCATCATAGGTAGCCAGGATGAGGTTTAACTTAGATGTTTATAACCTGGATAGAGAGATTCGAGATAGCCAGGTATGTGTACTCGGGATGGTTGCAACTTATATAGTTGTTCCGGGTTGGTTGGTCGGGGTGTATGCATTCAGGATAGAATATCATTAATTGTGACCAGATGTCCAAGGTAGGTGCACTAGGGATGGTTATAATTTATATAGCTATGACCGAGTTGACCGGGTTGTATACATCTTGGATAGTGTATCATAAGTAATTATAACCGGGATTGCCGGGGCGTGTGGAAACTGGGAAGAATGTAACCCGGATAATTTTGACTGGTTTGTCTGGGTTTCACTAGTTTCGTACATAGAGAAATCATCACTTACCATCTTACTACTTCAACCTCAAGGTTAATCTTTGCGTATTTGAACCATTGATCTTCATACCATTCAACCTCTACTTCCAAAAGTTAATATTAACAATTCCTATAGATTATTAAATTGCTTCTAAAATCATCAAGTGTAACTACCCATAATGCTAATAATTTAACGTATAAATTCTCACCTATCCTGAGGTTAAAATCACCGTATTCTCATCATAAAATAACCTTCAAAACATAGATTTTCAGCTTTAAATAAAAACTCTAAGTCTGGCCAACTAAGCACATATGTTATTTTTAACAAATACTTAATTAGAGATTGAATCCTAGCCTACCTGCAGTGATTTCGTGTCTCAAGAAAGGATGAGTTAAGGGCTGTCTTCCTCGTAGAATACTCTAGGAAATGAGGTCTTAAAGCAGAAAATGGTTGTTTGGTGAGATGGTAGCAGAAGTAGTAGAAAATAGAAAACTTGGTGCAGGAGTATGTGGTTTTATGATATACGTTGAGGCTGAGAATTTCGTGCAGAAAGTTTGAATGCCCAGGCTATTTATACTACTTTAACTGGTTCGGATTTAAGGGTTTTTGGTTGGATTAAAACTGATTTTAGAAGTTAGTTTAGTTATGTTTTAGCTAAGTAATCATTACCTTAGAAGATATTTTAATTTTATATAATAAGTACAGATGACTAAGCAAAAGCAAGATTCCTTTAATAAATGGCTAAGGGTAAGTGGAACTAGGCTAAAGATTTTTCTTCACTCTTAAGTCCCTAGGCTTCAACGTTGATAATTTTATCTCAATCACTTTATTGACTTTGCTTTGACTTTGGTTTACCAGTTTTGCTTTCTAAATATTTACTCTTATTCTTGAATTCTTTTAGGGTATTTATGTTAAAATAAGTTGTTATATTTTTGTAACCAATTATTATCATATCTCCATAATTTAATTATAAATATAGTCTAAACATATAATTTTTGATGATGTTACATTGATAGGCTCCATAGGAGGATCATAATAACCATGAGGAGAATGCATGAAAGAATCATTGGGTTGAACATATTATATAATACAGATATTGGAAAATGTGTGCCAAAGTACACATATATACGAATCACTAGATGCATTGTAAGAACATAACAATTCCTATCTTCATCATGGAACCATCCCTAATCTAATGTGTCAAGGTAGATTATTACTAAGGCCATCTGTAAAAAATGAAACAAATCTAGTGAGAAATAAAAATTTCTCAGTAGGCAAAATTAAACCACCTAATAAGTTAGTACATTAGTAACCATCAATAAATTCCAATAAAATCCATACAATAAATAACCATTCAACAACATGTATGCATGAATGAAATTTTAGGGTGTACATGCATGATAAATCCCAACACATATCATACTGCATGTAGCTACATCTCATACTGGATGTAGAACGTTGCGGCTGTCTTACGCAAACATGCATGATTAATTCCATGTCTCGGATCCTGTTTCACAATTCTTGCACTAGACTCAGAAACATGAATCAATATATATCATCACATCAAATCCATCATTCTCATCAATAATACAATCCATGAGCAAATACATACAACCTCATGGAAAATTTTTCATCACAACATCACAATATACCACATGTATGGCTCAACCACCATACATAATTCAATCACAATCATGCCAACTTGTGCATGGCAACATAATATTCTCAAGCTAAAGACAACATGTTAGTAATCTAGCTAGTAAACAATAATATATCTTCCACATAATTTTCTAATTCCTTTAGACCTTCTGAAGGAAGAATATCAAGGATTGGTCCAAAATAATTCCACCAATGCATGAACCATTGAGGAAATTTATATTGAACATTTTGTTTGAAATAAATTAGCCATGAATGCATTAAGTCTTTGTCATGAAAATAAAAGACATCATGTCAGGTGGTTTGATAATCCCAGTAAGAAAAACCCATGGGATCATAATTTTGAGAAAGCGTTTTGATTTTATTCAAATCTCCAAATTCTCTTGGTGAAAGAACCTTAAGGATTTGAAGCATTGAATTAGTTGTTTGCTCAGAGTTATTATTTTTATGATGTTTAATCTGGACTGAATTAGTATCAACCAAAATAAATTCATAAAAATGTACTGGTTTGCTTATTGAGATTAGTTTATAATGAAATTGGTTACCCTTGAAATCTTTTAGGAAGATTTTTTGGGGAATTTTGTTTTTTCAAGGTGTATTGAGTTTGGATTTAGGCTTTTGGATTGCCACTGGTTCAGGCTGTTGAACAAGGGCTTTTCCTTTAGGTTGGTGAAAAATTAATGGATTATTTTTTAAATTTTGAATCATGGTTGAAAGACTTTCATTTCATTGTCTTCTTCTTCTAAAGCAATGTCAGCCCATGATTTAGATGGAAGACCTTTTGGAAGATGGGAAAGACATATTTCTTGAAGGGTTAAAAGTGTTTGGATGGGCATGGCATAATCAACCTTTGTTTGTGATTGAGGTTTGGCCTTCTGGGTAGATGACCCAGATTGTGACTGAGGATTTTGGGTTGAAGACCCTGATTGTGTTTTGGGCACATGGGTAAATGACCCTAATTAGGTGGATGACCCTAATTGATTTTTGAGATCATCTTCTTGCTTAGGGGATGATTGATAACGATTGTCGTATCGCTTCAAAACAAATAAAGTATGCTAATTCTGTAGCACAACATTAACTTAGGTTGACTTAGAGATACAATCAATTTTGGTTCTAACTTCAATTCACTAATAAACAGCAGGGAGATTTTTATCGAATAGTTTGTAGACAATGAATAAAAATTGCAAAAACACAAACTACAATTGAAGAAAAATGTAGAATCTGACAAAATTGATAAGAGGCATTGTAAAATAAATTAAAGAATATCAACCCAATTCACCAAACCAAGCAATGCGAAAGTATCATAGTTCTCAGATAATGATCTTGTTATGAAAGTTCATTCAATTTCATTAAAAACAGTTCAATTGAATTAACTCCTAAATTAATTGAAATCACAAACCTAATTAAAATATCATCCAAACAATCTGTGATTAAAATTTGAAATTAGGAAATTAATCCATAACCTAATCCATTTTCAATCCTAAACTCATTCATAATCATGAAAATTGAATAGAGGATTGAAGAACAAAATGAACATTCACACAAAAATTGAAATACCAAACCAGAACTCAAATTCTCCTTGCTTGGACTGGATCCTTGGATTGATTGATTTTTTAGCCTTCCATGATCATCATCAGTGGAAGAGACACAAGATTAGTACAAGAAAATGGAAGAACATAAATGAAATGAAGACAATTGAGAGAAAATGAGAGAAAATATTTTAATTCTAAAAACTTCTAAAAGAAACTACAAATTTTGTTTGTGCTAAAAGGAAGTGTATTCTCTAACTAACTAATTGCACTAATATATAATGATTGTAGGAGAGTTTGGGCCATGATTAGGCCCATCTAATCTAACCAATTACTAATTACACCAATTCACAGCCCAAAACTCAAGTGCAGAGATTCTGACTTCCAAGCCTAAAATGACCCTCAAAATGATAGAATTGGCCTTGGCTTATGTCTCACAAAATTGTAGATCTTTTCCTTATCTTTCCAGGGACTAATCATATGTGCCATTTGGAGTTCTGTAAATCTCTCTAGGTCTTGCACAAGGAAGATAGGTCAAGTAAGCAAAAAATCTGAAAATAAGCAACAATTATTAATTAAGTCCATATTTGCCTAAGACAAAAACTGAGTTAGAGTGAGAAAATAAAAATTTCAAATAAGTCCACTTATTCCAACTTGGCTGATTCCTAATGGGATTAATCTGGACAGATCTATCAGAGTCAGAGTTTCCAATTTTTGACCTAGTTTGGTTAAGGCCATTGATTTCCTTATCTTTGAAAACAATATGAACAATAGGGAGCCCATTTAGCCCAAAAAAAAGTGGGTTGGGTTGAGAGTGTCAACCCTGTCAACCCACTTAAGAAAATGGGCCAAGTCAACCCAGCCCACAAAAATATCGACCAAATATGGGCCCGGGCTGGGCCAACCCACTGGGCCAATAGAAAATAAATTTAAAAAAACTAAGAGTCCAATAGCCAGCTGCCAGGCCTAGACTCAAATATCTTTTGCCTTCTAGTTCTGGAGTGGTCTCTTCTTTTGGAGACTAGAGTCTAGAATTGTCAAGAGAGAGAGAGAGAGAGAGACCCGTGAGGTCGTGACCTCGACACCTGTGATCGTGTCACCGTGACAACTGAGGAGGCTAGAGGCAAACCTGTGATCGTGACCATGACTCCGTGAGAGAAGCTGCTTGCACTTTGCAGAGACGCGACCAGTTGTAGAGAGAGAGATCCCGCTCCCGCTGTCTTGCACCCACACCGCCAGCATGTCCGTCTGCGATCTCCTTCCCTGCACTGCCAGCATCTTTGTTTTGGATCTGCATCCCAAAAAGAAGACCACCGCCAGTCCGCCACCAACCACCACCAGGTACCTTTCTTTTGGCTATTGATGGAATTTTTAAACTAAAACAATGCCTCTGTGTAAGTGTATTAGCCTTAGTTTCGCTACTTATGCGATTTGATTTCATTCTCGTAGATCAAGTGGATGTTTTGTGTAAAGTTTATGTTGCACCTGTTCCAAGAACGACAACCGAGGATGAGGTGTGTTCTATTTCCTCTATTTCTCGTTATCTTTTGACATTTTTATCATGCATCTTTTTAGCTGATTGTGTGATGTTATACTTGTTTTTATTTTTTTGTTACTTTCTTTGTTTTTATTATAGCTCTTGTCTATCTCTGATTTTTGTAATTTTATATTAGATTCGCCCTGTATTTGAAGAACATGGAACTATTGTTGAGATTGTTCTTTTAAAACATAAGAAAACTGGTACACGACAAGGTATCTGTGTTAACTATTATTTGTATTTCACTTATTTGTATCATCCTCAATTTGTGCAATTTGGTCTTCCAAGGGTCATGAGGAGTAATGAGTTTCATTTGATTGTTGCATATGTAAATGTAATATGTTGCATATCATATCTACAAGTATTAGCAATAGTCCAATTTTGTTCAACTTACACAGGAAGTTGTTTTGTAAAATATGCAACATTTGATGAAGCTGACAAGGCTATTAAGGCTTTAAACAATAAATATACATTTGCTGGGGTAAATACAATAGGCTGCAAGCATGAATTTATCATTAATTTTTAGCATAAAGTAATTACATTTGTATTTTTTTAATAATTTTTTTGTCTTTTTTAAAAAAAATTAACTTTATTATTATTTTTTTATTTTTTAGGTGGACTGGCCCATTGGCCCACCAACCCACCTTAAAGTAGGGCAGACTAACATTTCTAGCCCACTTTGCATTGGTGGGCTAGGGCTAGCCCAGCCCATTTTTGGTGGGCTAGCCCACTTTGCCAACCCTAATGAACAACACACAAGAACCAAAAGGGGGTAGGGTGAATTGGTGGTTCTTGGCCAATTAAAATTTCTTAAACAATCAGAGTTAAAAGGGATATCACAAAACAACCACTGAACACTTTCAATCAATCAAATTCCAATCTTTAAAGAATGCAATGACAACGAAAATATTTCTGTTGATTATGAAAAATTATACCAACAAAGGATAATTAATAACCACAAGAAAAGATAAAGAAGAAGTAATCAACACCAAGATTTATACTGGTTCACTTCTCAACCTAGAGAAGCTACATTCAGTTCTCTTAACCAACTAGTTAGAAATTCCACTAATAGCAATTTGTTTCTTACAAGCTTATACAATCACTCTAAATCAGACCTAGATTAAGAACAAGAAATCTAACTCCCTTAGACTCTCTATGATCAAGACATAGAGAACACCCTTCTCTACTCTTCCCTCTAGAAACACCTATTCTAGACAAGCTTTAAGAAAGACTATTGCTTTAGTTACACAAACCACAAATTCTAAAAAGAACTAAAACCAAAGTAATATGGAGAGAAACAACATGATGATCCACAACAGATGAATGCAAATGATTACCAAACTTGAATCAAGGTTGAAAGACAAATCACAGAACATTCTCTCCAAGTTCTTCTTTAGAATGTTGCCCAAAAAGAAATCCTCGCAAGAAATCTTGAAGCTTGAGGATTTGAGGGTCTAACACATAATAGCTCAAAGTATCTTTTCTTTCTTCAGAAAGGTTATGAAATTTGTTGATATTTCATTGTTGTGTTTGGTTTAAACAATCAACATCTATTTTTAGAAAATTGTTTTAACTGTCAGTAATCGATTAAATCACTTATATAATCGATTAAAGTGTTCTTGAGCTTTCTGGAAAAGACTTATGAACAATGTAATCACAATGTAATCGATTATCATAGGAAGTCTTATTCAAAATCATTGTCAAGTAATCGATGACCACCATGTTGTAATCGATTATCACAGGAAGTCCATTTTGTGATTTTGTACTATGTAATCGATTACCATGATCTCGTAATCAATTAAAATGTTCTTAGTTCTCAAGTAATAGATTACCACTGACTGATAATTGATTAAACCATTGAGAAAATATTTTTCTAAAACTTGAAACATTGAACAGAAAAGCTTTTTATGAAAACATGAATGCAAACATGAATGATTTTTATGCAATGGATCATAGGATGGCTCATCTTAGACATACACAAATTACACATGTCATTTAATTGAATTGGCATGTAAAAGCCTAAACATTTCATAGTGTAAGAACCTCAGCTTCTTGATCCTCTTTAGCTTCCCCTGAGTCTAACAATCTCCTCCTTTTTGGCTTTGATTATACGAAACTTTTCCATTGAACATCTTGATCCTTAGTGTTATTTTAGGAGAGAGTATCCAGGAGCTTTTACTTGAAACCTAAAAAAGAATTAGCTTCTAGCTAAGACCAAGTGTCAAGTATTCTTTGCATATCATAAACATTTTTATTGCTCCCCCTTTCTTATGTAATTTCATATCATTTCAAATTAAGAGAAATGTTTATGTTCAGTTTAATTAGAGCAAATGTTCATTTATTTTTCTCACCTTATTTTCTCTTACTCTCCCTGCACCCTGCACATGTTCATTTTTCTCCCTCTTTTGGCTTATCAAAGACAAAATATTCCAATAATAGTGAAATAAGCATAGGAAGTTTAGAAAAACATAAAGCAAATTTATTGATTAATGACTCAAGGTGCATACATGAAGGTTAATCATCAAAGATCATAGCTGAAAATGAGAAAATAAAAACATCACAACCAGAAACTAAACAAGACAACCACTAAGCTAAATATGATCAAAGTCCTTGAGACTCATCCTAGTCTCTATGTTGCTTAGTCTAGTGGTAATCTCTTGTAGAGAGGAATGAACATCAGCTGAATGTTCATGATGCAGAGCTATCATAGCATCCATCTTTTGAATCATGAGAGATTCAAAAAGACTCCATTGCTGCTCAGTAGGTCCAGCTTCAACATCTTATTCCTCTTTAGCTTCTTGGTCTTCATCAGCAACTCCTTGAGGAGCTTGAGCTCCAGCCATGGTTCACCTATTTGGGGTTTTCATC
The DNA here is from genome assembly GCA_013407115.1 of Glycine latifolia. Classification (NCBI taxonomy): domain Eukaryota; kingdom Viridiplantae; phylum Streptophyta; class Magnoliopsida; order Fabales; family Fabaceae; genus Glycine; species Glycine latifolia. The sequence continues at coordinate 348,028 of QARZ01041114.1, read as the reverse complement.
AATCCCATCTTGATGAGATGCTTTACAGAGATGAGGTTGGTAGTGTTGGTGGTGTTGTCTACAATCTCATTAGTCACATCAATCTCAAAGTAGTCAATAAACCTTGAGATCATGATAGCATAGGGAAACTAATAACTCAGCAGCCACTTTGCCTTCATCATGGTTTCTTCAATAGCCATAACCCAATTGATTTGAGTTCCATTTTCATCCCATACACCAACTGAAGATTATCATCAATGATATGAGCATGGTTAGTTGATCTAGGTGTAAGTGGTGATGTATTGAAGAAGCCTATCTTCTGCAGTCATGTGACCAACACCCAATCTGTTTCTTATTTGGGCATTAGGATCCAGCAACATACCTCTATAGGTATCCATCTTTGAGTAACCTCCAATTTCTTCTTCAAACCTCTAGATACCTCCGAAAGTGATGCATGCTACTGCATTCCACACAGTGCCATCAATTACCATAGCCACTCTATTCACTTTGGAGTGGAGGACACCATTCATGCCAGCATTGGCACAAGTATAAAATACTTTTACCAATTCAGGGTAATAAGTATCCTTCATTTCCAACAATTTGGTGAGTCCTCGTGCTTGTAGCATCTCAAGGAAATTGAATCCCTCAGAGACAAACCAGTCAAGCTCTAGATATTTAGGAGGGAGAACAAGCTTTGTGGCATTGAACTACATGTAATTGTTTCTTTCTACCTCAGTGGAGAACTAGGTATCTAACCTGTTCTAAGAAGCCTTAGAACTTTGGCTTACTTTTCTTTTGCTGGTTTTCGGTTCTTAGTGGAAGATGATTGAGACATGGTACTTTTGAAATAGGGATAGGCATAAATTTAGTAGTGGTGAAGAAGGAGAGGCAGAGCAAAAACTAGAGAAATTTGCTTAGGGAGTAGAATAGATTTTTGGTATCATAAGTTGGGCTCATGTAATTTGAATTTATAGAGTCATTCTTTGTTCAAAATTTGAATTTTGAAATCATAGTAACTGCTCTCATGCATTCCCATGTAGTATGGATTTACTGAACCAAGATTTGAATTTGAATTTAGAGATAAGGTTTCAATTTTTTTCATTGAAAACTATGCAGAGTTGCAGAAATGGTTAAATTAATTGATTACAAAACCCCTGTAATCGATTATTCCAGGGACAAGGTATACCTTTGAACTTGATGTAAGCAATTAATTTATAGTAGTAATCGATTACTTTAGAGAGTTTTTAACCTATAATAGCCCAAAACCCTCATGTAATCAATTAATACATTGGTGTAATCGATTGCATCAGTGCGCTTTTATACTGTAATCGATTAATCCGAGGATTTAATTGATTAAGTCAGCGAGTAAGGCTTAGTTTTGGCCTTAGGTAATCAATTACTATATGTGGTAATCAATTATTACAGGGAATTATCTGGTATAAATAGTGACATTATCATAATTTGAATTTTGCTACATGTGATGCATAATGAACTTGTGAGCTAGATTGCATGTTATTAAACACATAATTTACTTGCTAATAAATGTTAGATTCATCAAGAATACCTAGCATGTTTCTTAGAGCAAAGAATCTATCTCTAGCAAGGGGTTGATAAATATATCAGCCAATTGATTATTTGTGTCAATAAACTCAATTGTACAATTACCCTTTCGAATGTGATCTCTGAGGAAGTCATGTCTGATCTCTATATGCTTTGTCCTTGAGTGCATAACTAGATTCTTTGGTAGATTGATAGCACTTTTGTTGTCACACTGCAAGGAAATTTCTTTCAATTCAACACCAAAGTCTTGGAGTTGTTGCTTGAGCCACAGGCTTTGAGCACCGCAACTACCAGCTGCAATGTACTTTGCCTCAGCCGTTGAAAGAGCAACCCAGGACTGTTTCTTGCAATGCTATGAGTTCAAGGAACTTCCCAGTAGATGGCATGTTCCACTTGTGCTCTTCCTATCTAATTTGCAGCCTGCAAAATCAGAATTTGAATAGCCAATTAAATTTAGTGATGCACTTTTAGGATACCATAGACCAACTTTTGGAGTTGATTTCATGTATTTAATGATTCTCTTGACTGTTGTGAGGTGTGGCTCTTTTGGATTAGCTTGATGTCTTGCACGTAGGAAGACACTCAACATAATATCTGGGTGACTTGCAGTCAAGTACAACAAATATCCAATCATTCCTCTGTATCTTGATTCATCAATCGTTTCCCCTTTTTCATCAGAATCAAGATAAGTTGTGGTTGCCATAGGAGTTACAGCATCCTTACTTTTCTCTATTTCAAACTTTTTAATCAATTCATTGCAGTATTTTGTTTGACTGTGAAATGTTCCATTCTTCATTTGTTTCAATTGAAGTCTAAGGAAGAATGTTAACTCTCCCATCTTGACATTTCAAATTCATTCTGCATTGTGGATGAGAATTCCTTGCACAAAGAGTTGTTAGTTAAACCAAAGACAATGTCATTGATATGCTTCTAGCATATAGTAGTTTTTAGACTTAATTCATTAATAAATTGTTTAAGAGTTAGTAAATTAGCTTAGGAATTAGTGAATTATTACTTAATTGCATATTTATTAAGTTTCTTAGTATTTTATCATTTAGGAACCAACAACAGAGAAAAAGAAGCTAAAAAGAACAAGTCAATGCTCTCGAAGCTCCCACGCGAATCGCGCCAACATCCACGCGATCCGCGCCAGATGATAAAACACAGACCCTCAGTTCGAACAAGTCATGCGAGTCGCGCCAACTACCACGCGAGTCGCTCCATTCTATCAAACTCAAGCATTCAGTTTGAATAAGTCACGCGACCAGCGCTAACATCCACGCGATCAGCGCGAGAAGTCACAGAACAACCTTTTCAATTCAAACAACTCACGCGATTAGCGTGGGACTTCACACGAATCGCGTGAGAAGCTCGCTGGTTCCCCAATCAAAAAGATTTAAATTGGTTCAGTGGGGGGAATTGTGCAGACTTACTGTAATAAAACCTAGGACGTTTTGGGGCATAAAAAGAGGCCTCTAGGTCACAAAGAAACAGCTTTTACAGAGGTTTAGAGAGATTGCCAAGGAAGAAGCCATTGAAGCACCTTTGGAGAAGATTGGAAGTCTGCAGAATCATACCCTTTGTAATATTTTCTTTTCTTCTGGTATGTTAATCATGGAAGTATTGTTAACTCTGAATATGCTTGGCTAATTCTGTATTGTGGTTGAGCCATGAACCTATGAAGAATTCCTCTGTATTGATTGATTTCAATAAGATTATCATAATTGCTTTGTTCTATTCTGCTATTCACTGCATAATTCTTAATTGGACTGGCCATTCTCTTAAGAGGGTTAGGGTTAGGGTTCGCAATAGGGATATTGGGATTCTAATTTCTGAAACGAGTAGAACAACAATTTATACATTGCCTGGGGATAGGGATGTGTAGTTGCAGCACCTTCAGTTTGTGTTTGCTTAAAGCTTGGTTTAAGAGAGAATCACTAAGGGATTAGGGTTCTTAATTTCATCAAAGGGCTAAGCTACTAAGGGATTAGGGTTTAGCTAATCACAGGAGAACGCAACTGCTGAGTAATTAAGATTAGTTCAAGTTGATAATCAATCGAACATAGTAGGAAAGAATTATAGGGGATTGCGCTTAACTACAATCATTCTTCATCACTGCAGTAAACTCTAATTAAATTCGCTTACGTTCTTGTTAAAATTCTGTCATTTAAATTACAGCACTCAATCACAAATCAACCAACTCTTCAACTCATTATTTTGTCTTCCAATTTCTAAGACATTAAGTTATATAAGATTGCATTCAATCCCTGTGGAGGCGATACTCTACTACTTACTTGAAACGAACGGTACACTTGCCGATCGCGCAACAAGTTTTTGGCACCGTTGTCGGGGATTGCAGTAGCCAATTTTATATTAGCTTTATATCTTGAAATTGGAATTTCTTTTGTTACTAAATTGCTTTTCTTAGTTTATGCGAGGTTTAGTTAATCCTGATTGTCTGCAATACGACCTTGAGATAGAACGAACTATTAGAAGAAATAGGAGACTAGCCAGAGAAAGAGAAGCAGAAAACTCCAAGAGTGATTCAAATTCTGAAATAGAATCACCAATGGATGACCGAGGAAACAATCAGCCACGACCAGAAGACGAACTAATGGAGGATATTCTTGCTCAATTGTTCACTAGACCAAACTCCAGTATTGTGAGACCACCAATAGAAGCAAATCACTTTGATATTCATCCTTCGTTGATTACATTGGTGGAGCGCAGTCAGTTTGGAGGGGAAGATAACGAAGATCCCCATGATTTTATAGACAGGTTTTTAAGAATACGTGATACTATTAGACACCAAGGGGTGTCAGATGATGCTATAAGATTGAGGTTATTTCCTTTTGCTGTGAAAGGAAAAGCACTTAGATGGTTAGATAGACAAGTCTCAAATAGTATAACCACTTGGGATGAATTAGTTGCAAAGTTTTTCGCTCAATACTTTTCAATGGATAAATATAATAGATTGGTAAATGAGATCACCAACTTTAATCAGCATGAGAGGGAAACTTTGTGTGCCGCATGGAATAGATTCCAAGAGCTGATTCGGAGGTGTCCACAGTACAACATGTCTGTAGGTAAAAAGGTACGCATTTTCTTTAATGGTATGATACCTGAATCATGTCTCATTGTTAATGTTGCAGCTGGTGGTTCGATAAGATCAAAAACTGCAGCTCAAACATATGACTTGATTGACTCTCTAGCCCGTGAGGAAAATGAACGCACTCCGATTCAACCCAAGAGGGAAGTTATTCATCTAGGGAGTAATGATGCCATGTTGGCTGAACAGAAAATATTGGCCCAGCAATTAGCCAATTTGAATGCAAAAATTGATAAATTGCAAGTATCGGCAGCCCAAGTTTCATCCAACAGAATGCCACCTACTACATGTGAGTATTGCCAAGGTGAGCATGAATCTAATGAATGTCCTATATTAGTAGGAGCTGACCCTGTGCAGGTGAATGGACTTTGGTATGATCAAAGGCCTCCACAAAACTTCCAGAGGAATCAAAACAATGCCATGGGGAATAATTTCCAAAAGAGATTCCAAGGTGGTGGGTTGGATTATAAATCTAACAATTATTTGCAGCCTCCACCCATTCCACCCAAGGAACCATCGGAGCTGGAAAAAGCCATGTTACAACTGTCCAAAACAACGAATGAGCACATCCAGGCCACCAATGCCTTCATTAATGAGACTAGAGCTCATCATAAAAACCAAGATGCCTCCATTAGAAATCTTGAAAATCAAATTGGGCAATTGGCAAAACAATTAGCTGAAAGGTCTCAAGGACAGTTTCCAAGTGACACCATTGTGAATCCTAAAGAACATGCGAAAGCAATAACTACTAGGAGTGGGAAGACACTTGTTTCTCCAGAAATCCCTAAGGTAAGAGAAGCTGAAGAGAAGAACACCTCAAAAGAAGCAGCACAAGATGTAGAAGCATCCACAAGCGAGCAAGAGAAAATTGCTGCACCTTCAAAGAAAGTGTGGGATTTCTCCCGCTTTGAGAAGCCACCTTATCCAGTGAAAAGCAAGCAGCAAGTACAAAAGCAACAGTTTGCCAGGTTCTTAGAAATGTTTAAAAACTGCATATTAACATTCCATTTGCTGAAGCTTTAGCTAATATGCCAAATTATGCAAAATTTATGAAGGAACTGTTGTCTAGAAAACATAAATTGCAGGAATGTGAAACTAATGCACTTACTGAAGAATGCAGTGCTATAATACAAAGAAAGCTGCCACCAAAGCTCAAAGACCCAGGCAGTTTTAATATTCCAATTGCAATAGGGAACATCAATGTAGGAAAAGCTTTATGTGACTTAGGAGCAAGTATTAATTTGATGCCATTATCAGTTTGCAGGTCTTTGGGAATCACTGAATTAAAACCTACAAGAGTCTCTTTGCAACTTGCAGATCGTTCTTTAAGAAAGCCTACAGGAGTGATTGAAGATGTTTTGGTAAAAGTAGATAAATTTATATTCCCTGCAGATTTTATAGTTTTGGACATGGATGGTGAAAGTGAGATACCACTTCTCTTAGGTAGATCATTTTTAGCCACTTCTAGAGCTGTAATAGATGTAGAGAAAGGTAAATTAGAACTTAGGATGGATGATGAATCTATTACGTTTAATGTTTTCGATGCTATGAAAAATCCATCTGATGAACATGATTGTTTTAGGCTAGATGTTTTGGATAATGTGATTAGTGCAGGTCAAATTACAGAAGAAGAAGAACTTGAAGTGGTGCTGGAGCTTAGAAGCCAAGAAACCATACAAGAAGAGTCAGAAATAGCCATGGAGGTGCTGGAAAAGAAAGAAGATGACATCCTAGTTGGAGCACCAAAAGTGGAGCTGAAAGAATTACCAGAAACTTTAAAGTATGTGTTCTTAGGTGAAGGAGAAACATGTCCAGTTATTATCAACAAGGGGCTGGAATTTTATGAAGAAGAACAACTGCTAAAGGTGCTCAAGGAACACAAAACTGCCATAGGCTGGTCCATATCCGATTTAAAAGGTATTAATCCTTCCTTTTGTACTCATAAAATCCTTATGGAAGATGACATGAAACCAGTAAGGCAGCCACAAAGGAGACTTAACCCCACTATGAAAGAAATGGTAAGAAAAGAAGTGGTTAAGTTGCTAGATGCAGGTATGATTTACCCCATCTCAGACACCGCATGGGTAAGCCCAGTCTAAACTGTTCCCAAGAAAGGTGGGATGGGATGACAGTCATTCAAAATGACAACAATGACTTGATCCCCACAAGAACAATCACAGGTTGAAGAATGTGTGTAGATTATAGAAGACTTAATGATGCAACCCGCAAAGACCATTTTCCACTTCCTTTTATGGACCAAATGTTAGAAAGGTTAGCTGGGCATGATTATTACTGTTTCTTAGATGGATATTCTGGATATAATCAAATTCCTGTAGCACCAGAGGATCAAGAGAAGACAGCCTTCACTTGTCCTCGCGCCAGATGCTGAAAACCAAACTGCCAACTTGAATTAACCACGCTATTAGCGTGGCCATCCACGTGAGTAGCGCCATGATATCAAACTCAAGCCTTCAATTCGAATGACCCACGCGATCAGCATGGGACTCCGTGCTAGTCGCGCCACAAGCTCGATATTTCCTGATTTAAAAGATTTGATGTTGAATTAGCTTGGGGAACAGTTCCTCATTACTTGAATTAAACCTAGAATGTATGGGGGATAAAAAGGGACCTCTTGAAGAAGGAGCTTTTGTTGGACCTCTTGAAGATTTTCTGCAGAAGAAACCATTGAAGAACCTTGGGAGAAGGATGGAATCATTGGGGAATTGCAGAGTAGCAACTCTGTGTAATCTCTTCTTTTCCTCTGGTAATTTCTCTAGGAACATGTTAGTTATGGAAGTAATGTCAGTTCTGAGTATGCTTGGCTAAATTCTTGTATTGTGGTCGAGCCAAGAACCTATGTGAACTCCTCTATGTCTTGATTGGTTTTAATGAGAATTATCATAATTGCTTTGTTTTATTCTGTTCTTCATTGCATTATTCTTAATTGGGACTGGCCATTCTATTAAGATGTTTAGGGTTAGGATTCACAATAGGGATATTGGGATTCTAGTTTCTGAAATGAGTAAAGCAACAATTTATACATTACCTAGGGATAGGAATGTGTAGTTGCAGTAATTTCAGGATGTGTTTTCTAAATGCTTGGTTTAAGAAGGAATCACTAAGGGATTAGGGTTTTTAATTTCACCAAAGGGTTAAATCACTAAGGGATTAGGATTTAGCTACTCATGTGAGAATACATCAGCTGAGCAATTAGAAATAACTCAAGCTAATAATCAATTGAAGCATAGAAGGTAGGAATCATAGGGGAATGCGCTTTAACCACAATTATCTCTCAACACTACAGTAAAATCAATTTAATCTTAGTTACATTCTTGTTAAATTTGTGTCATTTCATTTACATTACTTAATTACAAACTCAACCAATTCTCTCAACTTATTATTTGTCTTCCAATTTCTAAGACATTAAGTTATCGTAAAATTGCATTCAATCCCTGTGGAGACGATACTTGACTTACTCACTTTATCACTTGCCGAATTCGCAACATGCAACTTCCTCCATCAATGATTAGAGAACAAACCTTCCCACTCACCAAGCATCTAGAATGGAAAATGTTTTCTCTTTGTGTATCATCTCTATCTTTGCACAAGCTTCCCATGAGGCGTCTTACCATTAAAAGATCTCCCTCTTCCGGTTTAAGAAAATAATCATCCTCACCTTCACTAGAGGAACTATGAGAACTCCTAGATGATTCACTATCCACCTCCCCATTCTCCAACACAATCATGGTCCAATTGTTAGGACATTGGGATGCAATATGACCCTTATCCAATTTGGTTTCACTTAAGAATCAAAGGAAAGCTTCCTTGATAAGAATCAATTTGGTTTCACTCAAGAACCAACAAGAGGCTAAGCTCTCAATGCAAGCAAAATGCTTAATTTCATTAATCAAAGTTGACCAAAAATAGCAAAGTCTGAGTATTTATATGGCTAGGCCTCTAATAAACACCTAAAAACGTAAGTTTAGCCCTATTTGCGGACATATCAAAGCCCATTACAAAAACAACAAAAATCTGTAGAAGCACTACCATTTTAAATGAAAATAATCAATTAAAACGAAGCGTAATCGATTAAAACAGAGCATTTCAGTACTGTGTAATCGATTACAAGAACATTGTAATTGATTAAAACAATTAGAAATGCTTGTAATCGATTACAGATACGTTGTAATCGATTAAAACAGACAGGATTTGCTTGTGTAATCGATTTCTTGCGTAGGTGCTCAAACTCAAAAGTGTTCTCCATGCCATTGTGTATCACTTTTCTATCATATTGCCATGGTCTACCAAGAAGGATATTACCAGCCTCCATTGGAACAATATCACAAAGAACATTATCATGATAAGCATTAATAGAAAAAGGAATGAGCACTTGAGAATTTACCACCACTTCTCCACTTTCACTAAGCCATTGTAGCTTGTATGGCTTTGGATGCTTCGTGGTTGGCAAGTGTAATTTCTCCACAAGTCTTGTACTAGCAACATTGGTACAGCTCCCACCATCAATGATAAGTGAGCATACCTACCAAGCACCTTGTGTGAAAAATATTTTCTCTTTGACTTTCCTCTTTTTCTAGGCAA
>QARZ01041114.1:306963-327879 GCA_013407115.1 Glycine latifolia | reverse complement strand
TTTTATTTCGAGTTTCATGGTATATTATGGGTCTCTCAATCGGACACCCGAGTAAGAGGTTGTGGCCGTTTAAATTTGGCAATGTCTTCCTTGTTCAATTTCTAGCGTCACGATATATTACGGGCCTCACTCAGACCTCCAAGTCATAAGTTATGGCCGTTCGAATTTGGCAGTGTGTTCCTCATTCAATTTGAAACGTCACGATATATTACGGACCTCAGTCGGACATCCGGGACAAAATTTAGGGCCGTTTGAATTTTGCAATGTGTTCCTCATTCGATCTCGACTGTGAGGATATACTATGGGTCTCAATCGGACGCCTGCCTAATAGCTTATGCCCGTTTGGTTTTGGCAGTGTGTTCCTTGTTCAATTTCAAGCGTCACGATATATTAGGGCCTCAATCGGACATTCGAGTCAAAAGTTATGGTCGTTTGAATTTGGAAGAGGCTTCCTTCTTCGATTTTGAATGTCACAATGTATTATGGGTCACAATCGGACACCTGAGTAAAAGGTTATGGCTGTTTGATTTTGGCAGGGTGTTCCTTGTTCCATTTCAAGCGTCACGATATATTGCTGGCCTCAATCGATAATCCAGGTCAAAAGTTGTGGCCGTTTGAATTTGGCAGTGTGTTCCTTGTTCAATTTCAAGCATCACGATATATTGCGGGCCTCAATCGGACATTCGAGTCAAAAGTTATGGCCTTTTGAGTGCAGTAGTGTGTTCCTTGTTCAATTTCAAGCGTGACGATATATTACGGGCTTGAATCGGACATCCGAATAAAAAATAATGCCCATTTCAATTTGGCAGTGGGTTCCTTGTTCAATATGATGCGTCGCGATACATTATGTGCCTCAATCGGACATCCGAGTCAAGAGGTATGGCCGTTTGAATTTGGAGGAGGCTTCCTTGTTCGATTTTGAGTGTCACAATATACTATTGGTCTTAATCAGACGCTTGAGTAAAAGGTTATGGCCGTTCGAATTTGGAAAAGGCTTCCTTGTTCTATTTCGAGGGTCTGGATATTTAATGGGTCTCAGCTGGACACCACGATATATTACATGCCTCAATCGGACACCCGGGTCAAAAGTGATGGTCGTTTGAATTTGGCTGTGTGTTCCTTGTTCAATTTGAAGCGTCACGATATATTACGAGCCTCAATCGGACATCCAAGTCAAAATCTATGGCCGTTTGAATTTGGAAGAGGCTTCCTTGCTGGATTTCGAGTGCCACTATATGTTACAGGCCTCAATCGGACACCTAAGTTAAAAGTTAAGGCCGTTTGAATTTGGCATTGTGTTCCTGGTTCAATTTCAAGCGTCACGATGTATTACTGGACTCATTCGGACAACCATGTCAAAAGTTATGGTCGTTTGAATTTAGCATTGGCTTCTTTTTTTTATTTCGAGTTTCATGGTATATTATGGGTCTCTCAATCGGACACTTGATTAAGAGGTTATGGCCGTTTGAATTTGGCAATGTCTTCCTTGTTCAATTTCTAGCGTTACGATATATTACGGGCCTCAATCAGACGTCCAAGTCATAAGTTATGACCGTTCAAATTTGGCAGTGTGTTCCTCATTCAATTTGAAGCGTCACGATATATTACGGACCTCAGTCGGACATCCGAGTCAAAATTTAGGGCCGTTTGAATTTTGCAATGTGGTCCTCGTTCGATCTCGACTGTGAGGATATATTATGGGTCTCAATCGTATGCCTGACTAATAGCTTATGCCCGTTTGGTTTTGGCAGTGTGTTCCTTGTTCAATTTCAAGCGTCATGATATATTACGGGCCTCAATCGGACATTCGAGTCAAAAGTTATGGTTGTTTGAATTTGGAAGAGGCTTCTTTCTTCGATTATGAATGTCACAATGTATTATGGGTCACAATCGAACACCTGAGTAAAAGGTTATGGCCTTTTGAGTTTGGCAGGGTGTTCCTTGTTCCATTTCAAGCGTCACAACATATTGCTGGCCTCAATCGAAAATCCAGGTCAAAAGTTGTGGCTGTTTGAATTTGGTAGTCTGTTCCTTGTTCAATTTGAAGTGTCACGATATATGATAGGCCTCAATCGGAAATCCGAGTCCAAAGTTATGGCCTTTTGAGTGCAGTAGTGTGTTCCTTGTTCAATTTCAAGCGTGACGATATATTACGGGCTTGAATCGGACATCCGAATCAAAAGTAATGCCCATTTCAATTTGGCAGTGGGTTCCTTGTTTAATTTGATGCGTCGCGATACATTATGTGCCTCAATCGGACATCCGAGTCAAGAGGTATGGCCGTTTGAATTTGGAGGAGGCTTCCTTGTTCGATTTCGAGTGTCACAATATACTATTGGTCTTAATCGGACGCTTGAGTAAAAGGTTATGGCCGTTTGAATTTGGAAAAGGCTTCCTTGTTCGATTTCAAGGGTCTGGATCTTTTATGGGTCTCAACTGGTGATGGAGGTCCAATACAAGCCAAAGGTCTAGAAGGGGAGCTTGAAGCACTCCCTTTGGTGAGCTTCAAAGGGCCAATGACAAGAGGTAGGACTCAAGCACTTCAAGACTATATTCAAGCCAATTTGGGCAAGCATGAAGTTGCACACCATATCAAGGATGACAAGAGCTGGATTTTGATGTCCCAAATCCAATTTAATTCAATAAATTCCAGCACTTGTTAGAAGAATTCAATAAAACATTTGTAAATAAGTTGCTACTGCTTTAATCGATTATTTTTCTAGTGTAATCGATTACAGGATGTTTAGAAGCAATCAGAAATAAGCCCTTACTGCTTTAATCGATTATTTCGTCGAAATAATAGATTACCGGAATGTCAGTTGTAAGCAGGAATCATGACCTTACTGCTTTAATCGATTAAATGGCTAGTGTAATCGATTATTTCAGTTTCTGACTAATTTAATCGATTACAATAGCGAATTAATCGATTATACCAGTCTGAGATGACCACTGCACATTTTTTGGAAAGCCAAAGGTCACTTAGCTAAAGCTTGTCTTACAAGTTACGTTTGGGCTTCATTTTAGTTTGCATTTACATTTCATTTAGTGTCATTTAGCTTAATAAATTCGTGGTCTATATAAACCACTCACAAACTAATTGTAAAGGATCTTTTGATCTTTGATTAATACAATCTCTGAATTGTGGTGAGAGTTTTCTCTCTTGTTCTTCTTCAAGAACTTCTTGTTTCTTATCAATGGCCTCCCAGCTATTGTGGTGATTCTTGCAAGACTTATTGGAATTCCTATTCCATGGTATCATTTCCAATTCATTCCTATTCTTCTTCCACAATCCATTTCTGAAATTAGAAAACATAAACAACCTCACTCAAGAGAAGAGTTGAATGCTCTGTTTTGAAGTTCAATTGAAGAGTGACTTCCATTGCAAGGAAGATCAAGGCAAAAGGTGCTAAGATTCAGGTCAATAGCACATCAAATAGGCATTCAAGGGTGAAGGCAAATGCATGATTTTGGTGGGAGAGAATGAGAGGAATAGCCCAAGAGGCTTAGAGAGAGGTGGGAGAAGAGAGAAAAAGAGTGGAAACTTTGCAGGAACTTAGATGTTTACTCCCATGCAATGTAGGCTTTCTTGGATTTTCCTTCTTTCTTTGCTTTCTTTTCACCTAAATGCTTCTTAAAAAATATAAGACATTCAGATTTAATGTGGCCTTGCTTACCACATTCAAAGCAATTGAAGTTGGTGTTGTTGTCACTCATTTTGTTGAACTTTGTGAACTTTCTGTTCTTGTTTTTCTTCATGAATTTGCTGAATATTTTGACTATTAGGTTCAGATTCTCATCACCTTCATCTTCACTTGAGTGATCTTCTTTTTCCACATTTGAGGATGCAGCTTTTAAGGCAATACTGTTTTGTTTCTTGTCTGCATCTTCTGTATGTGTTAGTTGAGACATTTCTAACTCATACTCAAGTAACTTACTAAGTAGTGCAGCCATGGACATCTTTGAAATATCTTTAGACTCCTTGATTGTTGTCAACTTTGGTTGCTATGGTCTTGTTAAGCATTTCAAGATCTTGATGTTTAATTCCTCAGCATCAAATGTCTTTCCAAGACCAAGACGATGATTTACAATGTGTGTGAATCTGGTTTGGAGTTGAGATATGTTTTTAGTTGTATTCATCCTGAACATCTCGTACTCATGAATCAAGGCATGCTTCCTTGATCTTCTAACTTCATCTGTCCCTTCATGAGTGATTTCTAACATTTCCTACATCTCCTTAGCACTCTTGCACCTCATAGTCCTGAAAGATTCATCAGATGATAATGTAGAGGTTATCATATTCTTTGCTTTGAAATCGCATTGAACTACCCTCTTTTATGTGTTTGTCAGCTCATCCCATTCTTTGGGAATCATTTTATTATCAACAGTTTTGATTAGAATCAAAGGACTTTTTCCTATTGCATTCCATGCACCAGGGTCATTTGATTGAATGAAACTCTGCATTCTGTTTTTCATAAAATTGAAATGCTCTCCTTCAAACATCGAAGGAAGATTGAGGGATGCACCCTCCTTGAAGCTAATTTGTGTGGTATTCATTTTCTTTCAAAAAAGATAGTGATCTTGAATAACACTAAAGAATCTGCTCTTGATACCAATTGAAAATAGTATAAACATCACACAAGAACCAAGAGGGGGGGAGGGTGAATTGGTTGATCTTGGTCTTTTAAAAAATCTTTAAACAATTAGAGTAATCAAGATCGTATCACATGCAATCCAAGAATGCTCCAACCAATCAAACACCACAGCTCAAGAATGCAACCAACAAAAACTTTTACTTGTTGAATAAGAAATGTAACATCAAAGAATGACAAATTACAACAAGAAGAAAAGATTAGAAAAAAGTAGTCAGATAAGGATTTATACTGGTTCACTTCTCAACCTTGAGAAGTTACATCCAGTTATTCCAACCATCAATGTTAGAGTTCCACTAATAAAAAAAATTTCTTACAAGCTTTTAACACAATCACTCTTAATCACACCTAGATTAAGAAAGAGACTTCTAACACACTTAGAATCTCTATGATCTACTACCTCTACTATTACCCCTCGGAACACCTATCCTAGTAAAGCTTTAAGAAACCTATTGCTATTAATATACAAAAGAAACTCAAAATAATTCACAACAAAGTGTAAAGAAAGAAACCACCTGATGATCCAGTAAATGATGTATTCAAATGATTTACCAGACTTGAATTAAAAAGTGGAAGAAGTTACTTTAGAACTTTCTTTTCACAACTTCTTTTGAAAGCTTACCCAAGAAGAAACCCTCATTTGAAATCTTTGAATCTTGAGGATTTGTGTGACTTAACAGTGTTTAGCACTTGGAATCTTTTCTTGCTTCAGATAGCTAATTAAAGTACTTTGGAATTTCGTTGTTATTTTTCAAAACAGCCAACAACTATTTATAGAAATTAGTTTGTAACTGTTAGTAATCGATTAATTCACTAATGTAATCAATTAAATTCACTTATGTAATCGATTATTGACACGTTTAATCAGTTAAAGTGTTCTTGAACTTTCTAGAAAAGATTTATGAGCAATGTAATCGATTATCACAGCCAGTATTAGTAATCGATTACAGCAATATCATAATTGATTATCACAGGAAGACTTTTCTATGACTTTGTGAAGTGTAATCGATTATCATACTCTTGTAATCGATTAAAGTGTTCCTGAAAGCTTAAGTAATAGATTACCATTAGTTGGTAATCGATTAAAGTAGAGAAAACTGGTTTTTCCATAAACTTAAACATTGAACACTTTGGCTTTTATGCAATCATGAAAACTCTTTGTTTCATAAAAGCTTTTTCATAAGACTTATGCTTTTATGAAAACATGAATGCAAAAACTATGTATGAGCTTTATGCAATGGATCATAGGAAGTTTCATCTCATACATAAATTACAACTATCAATCAAATTGATTTGGCATGTAAAAAAGCCTAAATACTTTGAGACTTAGCCTCTTGATCCTCTTGAGCTCCCCCTAACTCTAACACTAACTGTTTCTTTAAGAAGATTGGACATTCAAATTTGATGTGGCCTTGCTTTCCACACTCAAAGCAGTTGAAGTTGTTGTTGTTGTCATTCCTTTTGTTGAACTTTGTGAGCTTTTTGTTCTTTTTTTCAGCATGAACTTGCCAAATCTTTTGACAATTAGGTTCAGATTTTTGTCACCTTTATCTTCACTTGAATCATCATCTTTCTCAACATTTGAGGATGTAACTTTCAAGGTAATGCTTTTCTATTTCTTGTCTACATCTTCTACATTGGTTAGTTTAGACTTTTCTAATCCATACTCAAGTAACTTACCAAAAAGTGCAGCCATAGACATCTTTGACAGATCTTTAGATTCTTTGATTGCTGTCACATTTGGTTGCCGAGGTCTTGTTAAGCATTTCAAAATCTTGATGTTGAGTTCCTCTACATCAAATATTTTGTCAAGACCAAGTAGATGATTGACAATGTGTGTGAATCTGGTTTGGAGTTGAGAGATGTTTTCTACTGTGTTCATCTTGAACATTTCATACTCATGGATCAAGGCATGTTTTCTTGATCTTCTAACTTTATCAGTTCCTTCATGAGTGATCTCCAACATTTCCCACATCTCCTTTGCACTCTGGCACCTAAATGTTTTTGCAAACTCATCAGAGGATAAGGCAAAGGTTATCATGTTTTTTGCTTTAAAATCATATCGAACTACCCTCTTTTCTATGTTAGTCATTTCATCCTAGTCTTTGGGAATCTTTTCATTATCAACAGTTTTGGTAGGTAGCAAAGAACCTTTTTCCATTGCATTCCATGCATCGGGGTCATTTGATTGAATGAAAATCTGCATTCTATTTTTCCAAAAACTGAAATGTTCTCCCTCAAACATTAGAGGATGGTTGAGGGAGGCACCCTCCTTAAAGGTAATATGTGTGGTATTCATTTTCTTTAAAAGAAAGTAGTGATATTGAGTAACACACAAGAACCAGCTCTTGATACCAATTGAAAATAGTATGAACAACACACAAGAACCAAGAGGCGAGGTGAATTGGTTGTTCTTGGCCAATTAATATTTCTTAAACAATCAGTTAAAAAAGATCGTATCACAAAACAACCATTGTACACTTTCAATCAATCAAACTTGAATATTTTAAGAATGCAATGGCAACAAAAATATTTATGTTGATGATGAAAAGTTATACCAACGAATGAATTAATAAGCACAAGAAAAGATAAAAAAGAAGTAGTTAACACCAAGATTTATATTGGTTCACTTCTCAACCTTGAGAAGCTACATCCAGTTCTTCTAACCAACTAGTTAGAAATTCCATTAATATCAATTTGTTTCTTACAAGCTTATACAATGACTCTCAATCAGACCTAGATTATGAACAAGAAATCTAACTCCCTTAGACTCTCTGTGATTAAGACATAGGTAACACCCTTGTCTACTCTTCCCTCTAGAAACACCTACTCTAGACAAACTTTAAGAAAGACTATTGCTTTAGTTACACAAACCACAAATTCTAAAAAGAATTAAAACCAAAGTAGTATGGAGAGAAACAATCTGATGATCCACTATAGATGAATGCAAATGATTACCAAATTGAATCCAGGTTGAAAGACAAATCACAGAATATTCTCTCCAAGTTCTTCTTTAGAATGTTGCCCAAAAAGAAATCCTTTCAAGAAATCTTGAAGCTTGAGGATTTGAGGGTCTAACACAGAATACTTCCAAGTATCTTTTCTCTCTTCAGAAAGGTTATGAAATTCGTTGATATTTCGTTGTTGTGTTTGGTTAAAACAATCAATATCTATTTATAGAAAACTATTTTAACTATCAGTAATCAATTAATTCACTTATGTAATTGATTATATCACTTATGTAATCAATTAAAGTGTTCTTGAGCTTTCTGGAAAAGACTTATGAACATTGTAATCAATTAAATTGCAATGTAATTGATTATCACAGGAAGTCTTATTCAAAATCATTACCCAGTAATCAATTACCACCATGTTGTAATCGATTATCACAAGAAGTCCATTCTTTGAATAAGAACTGTGTAATCGATTACCACAATCTCGTAATCAATTAAAATGTTTTTAGTTCTTAAGTAATAGATTACCACAGACTGGTAATCGATTAAACCAGTGAGAAAATATTTTTCCAAAAACTTGAAACATTGAACACTTAGCTTTTTATACATTCATGAAAACCTTGTGTTTCAGAAAAGCTTTTTATGAAAACATTAATGCAAACATGAATGAGCTTCATGCAATGTATCATAGGATGACTCATCTTAGACATACACAACTTACATATGTAATTCAATTGAATTGATATGTAAAAGCTTCTTGATGCTCTTTAGCTCCCCCTGAGTTTAACATTATATATATATATATATATATATATATATATATTTATATCATTATATATCTTTCACATGTCAGAACATAATTCAATTTTTACATGTATCTATGTTTGGGACATAATCCAATAAAAAAGAATAAAAAAACCACTAACTAAGAAAGAGTTGATAACTATTAGTATGTAGGTGTCCTAAAGACAATTTGATTTATCAGTTGAACACCTTGTACTATTCATTATTTCGTGATTAATAAGAGCAAACTTTATCTTTATCATATTTATGTCTCACCTATATTTATAGCAATATGCGTTTAAAGATAAAGGCCCTAGGAATAGAACAAGTGTACACTCGAGGATCTATGATAGAGATCATGAGGATTTGAGGACACTACATGTCTATTGCCTAAAGCTTCTTCCTAGTCTTGAATCATTAAGAAAGGGCATTGATGATCTCAATAAGACTAGTACGACATCTTCTAGTTGTATAGAGATACAAGGTAGGGACCTCATGGAATGCAGGCATGGTGATGTCTTAGCTGATGTCGTGGGTGGATCTGTTGGGGAACAGATGGCACTGAACTGACCCGCTGAGAGACTTCTCAAGGATTCTTTAAAATATCATTGGATTTGTAAAGTCTCTCATCATTTGGCAGTGCGGATCGTTCTAGACTTTAGGATGTCATCGAATACTGTGTCCCACGGTTATACTTTGACTGTACGACTCTATCCGCCTGAAATGGGGAAAATAGTGTACTCTTGGGTATACTTGAATACATGAGTATAGATGGACATGTCGAAAGGACTCACAATCTCTTACGAGGATTAGTCATTCACAAGACCGGTGGGGCTTGGATGACTTCTAGTTGACTCGGGAATCTATGCATAGTAAGAGATCATGAGGAGTGATGATCTGTCCTAGAGTCAATAGAAGAATATTCCTAGTTCTTGTGAAAAGCTATATTTAGTCAATAAAGAGAGATGATACTTTTTCCTTACTCTCGACTAAATGTGAATGATGATGTGAGGGATGATGGAGACACAATATCCAAATTAGAAAGGTAGATCACTTGATCAACTCAATTAGTTCTGGGGCCACAGAGCATTGCTAGTGTCTTATGTGGTCATTAAATGAATGGGCTCGTTAAAAGAGTTTAATTGGTCAAGTTTATTTATGTCAGTGACTAATTGGGCCTAATGGGTCACACACAAAGGTTATGATTTGTTGCAAGTTATAGCGAGTTTGGGCCAATAATTAGTTATTGGGTTTTATCAAGACTATGTCCACTTGAATCATGTGCCCTATTTTGGGCATTAGTGGTGAAATTGGTTTCTTCACTAATAGGCCCAAATGTGTTGACAGGCCCAATGGGCCTTGGGCCATGAATCCTAGTAAGTCAAGGAGTTGACTTTACCAAAATAAGGTTTGGGCAAATTCAAATTTTGAATTTGAAATTTAAAATTTTGAATTCAAATTCAAATTCAAATTATGAACTGGGATAAGATTGAATTTATATTTGAGTTTAAATTTCAAATTTGAAATTTGAATTTGAATTTTAAATTCTATGAGGCTAGGTTGTTGAGGATAATTTAAATTATCTAAATGAATTATCCAATAAAGATTGGATGAAGATTCTCTCAACAATATTGTCATTTGAATTCTGAATTCAAATGAATTATTGTTGCAACAAACTTTGGAAGGATGAGAGAGAGAAGGAGGCGATTTTGATGAGAGGATTTTGATAGACTTTTTCAAATTTTCTGCAACAAATGGATAAGATCCATTCACTTGAATTTTGAATTCAAGTCTTGCAAGAGTGGAACAAACTCAAGGATGTTATAGTAACATCTTGAATTTTGAAATCCTAACAAACTAGGGCTGATTTTGGAGTGCTTATCTTACCTTAAATAGACGCCTATGTGGGGAGGATTTGAGAAAAGAAAATTTTGTCCACCTCCTCTCTTGGTTCTGAACCAAATTCTAGCGTTTCCTCTCCCGCATCTTCTCTCCTCTTTTGCTGCACCTTCACCTGACTTCAAGGCACCATTATAGTCTTGAGAAAAGAAACCAAATACTTGAAAGCCTCACACCTTGCATGTGCCTAGCAAGCCACCAAGGAGAAGGAGGAATAAAGGAGAAGAAGTTCTCACTTGCAAGAAGGAGATAACCGTGTGGATCACCATTGGAGGGCGTCATCTTCTTTGAGCCTTCAAGTGATAAAGGTATTTCTAAAACCCCAACGTGTTTCAATGAGTAATTCCTAAGCACACACACATGAAGTGCATAGATGGTCTATTTTTTAGCATAAATTTTTTTGTTTTTACCCCCATGTGAGCACACTGCGATTGGACCAAGGTGCTGCATTTTTCGAACTTTCAATAACAAAATACAACTCTCTCCAAAAATAAATTCAAAGTTTATCACGTCGGCTTGGCGGCTCCAACAAAAGAATATCCCTCTAACATCACTTACTGTTGTTCATCTACTCTCAAGTATGAAGGTTCGTAATCATCACTAATACCAACCACACGGTACAAAATTGTAAGGGTGAGTATTATACACGATCGAAAAACACTAGATGACAATGATTAGCAACAAAAAAATAATAATAACCACAATTATTCTCAATAATTTATCGATTCAACATATACTCAGCAAACTAGTCATCAACTTTTACCACAATTCAAATCAATTTTGCTCAAAATGATGCATGCACCTAACACAATTGTCAAATACAATGTGGTACCATTCGTCTGGAAATAGCCTAAGCATGTCCACATGACACTCTCACTTAGGAAAACTATGTAGTAACTGCCGAGGTCACCCTATTGTGCATAGGCTACTCCCCCCACCCCCCCCCCCCTCATGTTGATCAGCGTGAGTTTGAAAGGAGTTCCCACCCAAGTGAAGTACCAACATTTTTCCTCATGAAAAACAACAGGTACTTACTAACAAAGTTTATACTATTTAGATGCCATTATGAAGTATGAAAGTTGGGCACCATCAATGCACTAATCATGGATAGTTAAAAATTCTAAGCAATCCCTTTCCCTCTTCAGGGAGGCTTGAAATTTTTAAACCAATCACATTCCCTCTCTAGGGATATCTAATAGGTCACTGCACCCCCTATGTACATACACAACATACATCCATCACGATGACTTCAACAACATCTCATCTCAATGTCATCATCAACATCAACAATCATCTCATCTCAATATCATCAACATCACAAGCAATCGCATTCCACGTACATACGTATAAATTTATGCCTGTGATTCACATTCCCCAAGTGTTCGGACAACACAAATCTCATGCAATCACAATCCATAATACCATGATATAAAATCTTATATTTTAGGGAAATTATAAATTAAAGAGGATAACTATGGTATACAAGACAAACTCTTATGCCCAATTAAAATTTAATAAAGAAGTAAATAGAAGAACAAATATAAAATTTTGGATAGAATCTCCTCTGTAATTAAGACTTTTTCCAAAAATTCCAACATTACAACAATAACATCCTTCACAATTTCATTCATTCATAACAAATATATAACATCCCATTAGTAAAAAACACCTTTTTTTTTCTTGAAAACCAATGATAAGTGCCATATCTTAGTTATTTTCAAGATTATAATACTCACTTATCTTTTGATTTTAGTAGTTTGCTTATAAACTTCCCCTAATTCTACTTGTTTTCTTATAAATGTTGTTTTTAAATTTGGAAGATTCATCCATGCAATTCTAACATTTTGATAGGTATTTGCTGGATCTAGAAACCAAGTCAAGATGAAAGGTAAAAGGGTCAATTTTACAAAAATTCAAGAGCAAAATTCGCTTACGCTAGCAATAATCTCGCTTGGGCCAATTAGATTACTTCTTCCTGATGCAACCAACTCGCCTAAACGGGATACCTTACTTCAGCAAAGAAGAAACAAACTTGCCTTGGCGAGTTGGTTTGGCATTTCTTGGACCATTTTCTGTGTAAACCCATGCAAATGAGAGGCAAAGGGAGACTAGCAACCAAGGAATGAAAGAAACCAGAGGAGAAACGAACCAAGGAGAGAGAAGAGAAAAAAGTGAAGCAAAAGCCATAGATAAGTGATTGGCAATCGAATTTGTCATCATTTCTTCTATTGATCTTGTGCTCTACACAATGATCGACTAAATTCTCCAAGGGATTGGATGTAATCATCATATCCATTGTATCTCTTTTGATATTTGATATATATGAATATTTTCTATTAATTACTAGTGATTTCGTTTTGTTCGTAATGCTTGATTCTACTTGATCACTAGTTTAATGAAATTGGATTCTAAGTTTGACTGGGTGATGTTAGAATTTGAATTGAATGATTTTACTCTTTATGTTACGTTCCTAGGAATAGAGCATAAAGTTTTGATTGCAAATAGCAAAATATTATGATTGTAATGCTGAGTCATTTACTTCATATGCAAGGAATCGATATTTGGTAAATATCCTTAGGATTCTGAGTGCGAAGGATTGATTCGGGGTGACTTAATGTGTGCATCAATAATGTTAGAAAATGATTCATTTGTTTTAATGTTAATTGGTTATTAAGGGTATGAATGATGAAATTCAATCCTACATTTCTTTTGAATTAATTAAAGTCATCTTAACTATTTTCATAATTTTCTATATTTCAAACTCACTAATTTCATTATTTTGGTATTTTCGTAATTTTTGTATTTTTGTTGTTTCAATTAAACCGTGAACTTTCAGATAAAGTATTTGTACATAACTATTGAGTTGTTTACTTTTATTTGGGAAAACTGAGTAGCTCAAGTCCCTGTGGAATTTCATTATAAATTTTGTAACCTGCAACGACATTGGTACACTTGCCAATAGTCTAACAACTAGTATGCACAGTGACAGAACATCCTCAAAATTGGGTTCCTTAACCCCAACTAGTGTATCAAAAGCTATAAAGAAAACAATAAACTCATGTCACCTATCCATATTATCCTATTAGCTCTTCACGGCGTTGTTTTGAGATCTCTTATGTTCGTGTCCATTAGTCCGAACGCAGAGCTCTATATATCAAATCAAAGACAATTTAGTATAGATTTCAAAGACAAGGTTAACATTAACATTAGGAGTCAAATACCAATTCAAATTTAAAAGGGGCTAAAATGGTGTTTTTGGAGTCCATATAAAAAAGATGTCATTTTGAAATTCTGATCACGCCAATGTAACCAGGGTTCAGTGAAGGTCACAAAAATGGCATCAATTTTATAAAAAGGAAACTTTTACAACATATCATTTCAAAGGTTTTACAAAGGAAGGATAAAAACATCCAATAATGGTATCCAAATCATAAAAGATACTAAGAGAGGCTCAAACTAACTAGGAGAAGACATAGAATATAGGGTTACCTTGAAAAAACGTAAAGGGAGGGTCAAAGGCTTCGTTTTCTACCAAATCCTCAAGTTGAGTTTGGAGATTCCATTTTGATTATAGTGTTCCTTTCCAGGCG
This sequence comes from Glycine latifolia, assembly GCA_013407115.1. Classification (NCBI taxonomy): domain Eukaryota; kingdom Viridiplantae; phylum Streptophyta; class Magnoliopsida; order Fabales; family Fabaceae; genus Glycine; species Glycine latifolia. The sequence continues at coordinate 314,004 of QARZ01041114.1, read as the reverse complement.
GTGGTCCGAAGGCAAGTGATGGTGGCTCATGGCGGTCGTGGGTGGTGGAGGAGGAGGTTCTAAGGTTTGGTTGAGAGATTTAGAGAAAAACGCGTTCTTCCTTGCTGCTGGTCGTATTTGTAAATTGCAAGACCTGCTCAGGCAAAACTTTTCTCGCATAGGCAAGCTGGCGTAGCTTAAACATGCCTGGGCGAACCCCTGCTCCAACATGTTTCATTGCTTCTGTGAAAAGGAAATCCCAGCAGTCGAAACATGCAGACATGGGTTGCGAGCCTACAGTTCATATATGAAAGCAATCCAATGGTTAACAAATTCGAGATCGTGGTTTTACCAAAACCGATTTTGCGTCAATCTTAGAATCACACAATTTCAATGTAGATCAATCAAACTCCACATAACCTAACATCCACACCAAGTAGTTGCATAAGGATAATTCACACAACACTTCAACTAATCCAAATTAATCAAGTAATTGAGTAATACAATAAATACATCAAACATCTATTTTTAGTTATCGAAATTTTAGGGCATTACAACTTGATTATTGCAATTTAATGTAGTGGCTTGAATGTCTCCAAATTTGAGTCATTGGAGAAGTTGTCTAAGCCATGTAATTTCACAAGTGGCTACTGACATCGCATTCTATTCAGCGTCAATAGTAGATTTGGCAACTGTGTCTTTCTTCTTGCTTCTCCATGAGATAATATCCCTTCAATATGAACACAATATCCAGAAGTGGATCTCCTATGTGATGGTGACGGTACCCAATCAACGTCAAAATAAGAAACGATCTTGGTATTGCCTTTGTCTTCATACAACATTCCACAACGTGATGCATTCTTAATGTATTGAAGGATACGTGTGACAATAACATGGAGAATTCAAGAATTGGCTAATCACATTGACAACAAATGTGATGTCTAGTCTACTGACAGTGAGATAATTAAGTTTTTCTACAAGTCATCGATGTCTTCCCGGGTCTTGTAGAGGCTCCCCTTGACCTAGAAGAAGTTTAACATTAGGATCCATAGGAGTCACTTGGATGACAATCAAGCATTCTAACATCAGTCAGAATGTCTAAGGCATACTTTTGCTGGGAAATGGCAATGCCGAAATAAGATTAATAAACTTTGATGCCAAGGAAGTAATTGAGTGGACCAAAGTCCTTGGTTTAAAATTGAATGTGAATATGAGACTTGAGTCAAAGAATGCCATCAAAGTCGTCGCCAGTGATGATGATGTCATCAACATAAACAATGAGAAAGATGCACGTACTAGATGGAGAATAGAGGGAAAATATTAAGTGATTAGCTTCACAACATGTCATACCAAACTCAAGTAGAGTGGAGCTAAAACAACCAAATCAGACTCAAGGAGATTGCTTCATGCCATAGAATGAGCGGTGAAGCTTACAAAGCAATTAATGGGCATGGGTACAACAGAGTAAAAAAATGGTTACATCTACCCCTTACAACTGAAGAAATTAGCTACCCAAGGGCATGGGTAGCATCAAAATACATGGAGGAAGAAATAGGATGGAAGAAAAGGCTCCCATGGAGCAAGGAGGTGCTTGTCTACTCTAGTGAACTATCCAAATCCATGACCTACTGTAGAATGATCTAGACATCTTCACAAATGAGTGTCAACCTTTATATAGTCAAGGAGATCAATTTTTATCTTTAAGTGACGCTTGGCTTAGCCATCTAGCAAATTCTGCTACTTCAACAAATTATTGCCTCAGATGATCCTTTGAAGCTTCAATTCTTCAATTTCCAACTCCATAATATGTTCTTCATCTTTATTATCCTTTTTGTTCTAGAAAAATATGCCAAATTACTGCAATGTAACCAAGAACTAAACTATTTGAATAATACTTAACTACTAATGAAAATCAAAGCAAATTGAGCTAAAACATCCTTCTACATAAGGAAAAGAGTGAGATAATTGCCTCAAAAACTACTTGATAAGTAGGTAATTTTAGCACTTATCAACCCCTTCAATCCTACAACCTAACCTCCAAGCAAGAGAGAAAATGAAAGCACTTGGCCCCCTTTCTCCTCGAAAATGACTCACACCCTAGGGCCATCTAAGGTTTTGTTGCCTTATGTAGTAAGTCTTAATCCCACTTAGATTAAGGCCCAATTAGGTTAGGTGTCCTAATTGAATCTTAAATCCCATATTAAAGCTTCACAACACTTAATCCTAGCCTTAAGTCACTTTTAACAATTAATTCTAACTCTAACTAAGTCTTTTTATTAATTAAAATTTCTTTTTAATAATTTTTGGTGATATTTACCAATTTTCAATTAATGGGTTGACCAAAATCAACCTATTCCCATTGATTCTATTAGTCTATGATTGATCTTGTTGACTTTCTCTAATTTATATTAAAAAAGAGTTCTTTTTCTTATTTGTCTCATCATTCCTCTAATCCTACTCTATTATAACTCTAATAATTTAATTACTTCTATTCTAAGTTATTATTACTATTATTTCTAACAGTAATATTTCTAAATTCCTATAATTGAATTTTAGGGATGTTACATGTTCTACCGCAAACCCCATGCATTGGTGTATCTGGTGGATGCAAAGAGAGGATGGGATTTGGCTCAGTCTGATTCCTCAACTTCTAAATCGATGACTTTTTTTCCTGCAAAACCCCCATCTCCCCTCTTTATTGTTGTTTGGTTCTCTTGGGTTGCAACTTTTGTATGAGGGTCAGATCTGGGGAGAGGGAAGGTGATCGCGGAGGTTGTTTTTAAACGTGAAATATTTGGCTAAGGGGACATAGAGTGCAGCGAGGTGAGGGACTTGGGTGATGGCTTCTTCAAAAGAGACGATAATGGAGCGTTAGAGCTCTGACAACGATGATGGGGAACAATAGGGTTCAATGAAAAAGAGAAAGAGGATTTAGGTTTAGGGTTAATCAAGACTAATTAAGATTAATTAGAGCTAATATTTTAAGTTATATTACTAAATGTAACAGTTGCATGGTTAAAATAGTTCTTTTATCATTGACCATATTTAAAATTCGTATTAATATTACTTTAATGTAGATCGCTCAATTTTTAACATTAAATCCAACGGTCAAAACATACTCACTTAGTGGTGGCATGAACTATTCAAATTATATGGGAATAAACATTGGTTCACGGGTGCACAAAATGTGTTATATTTGCACGGTAGACGTCACCAACAATTTCGAGAGAAAAAAATGAAATGTAAAATAGTCTAATTACAAGTATTTTTTTTTATTAATTTTAGGTATTATGTGATTAATGTTAAATATATGTATCATAAAAAATTTAAGCGTTGTAATTTTAATTATTAAAACCTTTTTTATTGTGGCAAATACATTAATAAAACAATTGATCACATGTATATTTCATTCATATATTTAAAATTAACATTATTATTTTCTAATATTTATATATCTCTCACCTTACAACGTGTTAATCATATTCTATTAATCTATAAGAGAAGATAAGTGGTGTGTCATATTGTTCATGTATAACGCTCTATTGTGAGTGAGGTAGGTATTAGGAAACCATTTTACGGTGAAGGGTGTATTTATAATAGTTTGATTTTATGTATCAATTTACACATTATAAAGAAATATTAAACATGTATCAATATTATTAAGGGGTGTTTGTTTTACAAATTATTTATTTATTCCTAAGAATATGTCGCTGGAAAATTTATTTCCATGTTTGTTATGAGGTAATAAAATAATTATTTTTGATATATTAAAATTTTTTTAAAATACCTGAAAATAATATTCTTATGTTGTATTTTTGGGGAAAAATATTCTTAAGATTAAAAAGTAATCCATGAAACAATGCCCGTAGAATTATGATGTTTGTTTTTCAGTTAAGTTAACAAAAGATATATATTTATATTTAAATCTTAATTTTTATTTGAAATAACAAATATCACACTAGAAGGTTGGGTTAAATAGCGTGTTAGATTAAAAGTTAAACTTTTTTCGAAATAGATGTTGCTATTCACAAAGAGATTTGAGTATGATGTTGAAAACCAAAGTTCGGATGGATCGTTAAGTGGCTAGAAAGACAATTTAATAAAACAGTAATTTAGGACTGTTATACACTCTCTTATAAAGTGTTTTCATAATGGTTTTCCAAATCCAAACTTGTGCGCTCAAGTGTGTGTTAGACTATTGGCAAGCATACCAATGTCGTGGCATGTTACAAATTATATAAATGAGATCATCTCTATAGGGACTTGAGTTACTCAATTTTTTCAGATAAAAGTAAATAGTTCAATAGTTATGTAAAATAAATTTAATCAAAATTTCATGGTTTAATGGAAATAACAAAATTAGTGTGTCAAAAATACAAAAAAATCACAAAAACACGTAAAATGAATTTAATTAATTTAAGAGAAACATGTGATTGAATTTCATCGTTCATACCCTAAGTATCCAAATAATATTAATGCCTATGAATCATTTTCTAACATTATTGATGCACACATTAATTAACCTGAATCGATCTCTCACATTCGATAATCCTAAGGATATTTATCGAATATTGATTCCTTGCTTATGAAATAAATATCTCAGCATTTCAATCATAATTTCTTGCTATTTGCAATCAAAACATTATGCTCTATTCCTAGCAACGTAATGTAAAAAGTAAATTCATTTAGTTCAAATTCTAATAGTACTTTTCAGTCAAACTCAAAATCCAATTTCATGAAACTAGTGATCAAATAGAATCAAACATAACAAACAGAATTAAATCACCAGTAATGAGTAGAAATGATATATATATATATATATATATATATATATATATATATATATATATAATAGATACATAAGGGTACCAAAATTACATCAAATCATTTGAAGAAACTAGTCGATCATTGTGTAGAACACAAGATCAACATAAAACATGATGAAGGATGCGATCCACGATCATGTCTCTGCAACTACAGCTCCATTTTTCTCTCCTCTCTCCTTGTTTCATATTTCTTCCTCTGGTTTCTACACTTCCTCTTTGTTTGCACTGCCTATTGCACGACTTTTAAGTCAAACGGTGCAAGAGGTGCCAAACCAACGCACCCAATCGAGTTGTACTTGTCCAAGCGAGTTGGTTACTTCAGGCTGAAGTAATGTCACTCGCCCAGGCGAGTTGGTTACTTTAGACTGAAGTAATCTCACTAGACAAAGCGAGTTGATTGCTAGCCTAGGCGAGTTGCACTCTGAAATTCTTCACAAATGACCCTTTTGCGCTTCATCTTGCGAAAAATAACTAAAATATGACACTTATCAACTCTCCCCAACCTAGAATCTTGTTTGTCCTCAAGCAAAGTATAGAAATAAACTACGAATAATAAAAGTATAAGTATAAAATGAAAACGCTTCAATACTTCTACCCTAAAAACTATGAACATGATTTGTAAAGAATCAACCTCCAAAGTGATTAGAACAAAATTTTCAAACACTGAACAATGAGAAATGAAAACACAAAAGATGAAATTCACATAACCAAATGAGATTAAGATCAATTCGGATTTTGTTTCTAAAGAACATTAGGGAAAACACCTTATTCACCCAGACAGAGGAAAACCTCTCAAAGGTGTATAATTCTCACATAGGCAAGTTATTTGTCTAAGACCAAAACTGAGTTAAGGTGAGAAAATAAGAGTCAAAGAGAGTTAAGATAAGCTAAGAAGAATAGGAAAATAATAAAGAAAAAATGCTCAATCAAATCCAAAGACCGCAGCTAGTTGGTTATTGGCCTAAGATTTAAGATCTGCCTTGGTGGAGAAGTCCCACAACACACCATAGTCATCAAGCTCGAAGATCCTTAGAGCAACACAAAACATCAGGCTATTGACGTTAAATAAACACTTACTAGGAGGCAACCTAGCATTCAAACTTTAACTTTTTCTTTTTGCTTTTTAAATTCTTAAGATAGTTTAAATATAAATTTATTGCATTTTAATTCTTAGTATAGGTTTTAATTTTAAGTTTGGAGTTAAAAAAATTGTCACTCAGTCGCATAGCACTAACTTGCATTTTTGATGAGGACCACATTTTCATTGTCCAGGGAGGTGGCGAGGCTGCAATGGATAAGAGGAGATGTTGGGGATTCTTCAGCCCTAAGTGAAGCCTTCTTTACTCCTCTCTTTTACTTTTTTGTTAATTTTGCTTTATTAGTTTAGGTGTTTAGTATATGTGTGGTAGTTTAGGAATATGTTTATTATTACGGAGATAAGGAAACATAAGTGATTAAGAAACATCACTATTTTCTTGTAAACCCACCCTAAAATAAAATAAAGTTTGTGCTTAAATCATTCTTTGTGTGGTTGAACTAACTAAAAGTTAAAACCATTTATTTTGCTTGATTGAGATGTATAATGAGTTTGGCATGAAAAATTGAAAGCAACTAAAGCAACTTGTAGACTGATAACCGATGTCGTATTGCTTCAAAATAATTAAACTATGCTAATTCTGTAGAACAGGATTAACCTAGGTCGACTCAGAGACACAATCAATATGGTTCCAACTTCAATTCACTAGTAAACAATGGGGGGATTTTTATCAAACAGTTTGCATGCGTGAATAAAAATTGCAAAAAAACGTAACAAAATAGATAAAATGTATTCTAAAACAAATTTAAAAGCATCAATCCAATTCACCAAACCAAGCAATACGAATTATCATAGTTCTCAGATAATGATTTTGTTGTGAAAGTTCATTCAATTTCATTAAAAGCAGTTCAATTGAATTAACTCCTAAATTAATTGAAACCACAAACCTAATTGAAATATCATCCAGATAATCTATGATTAAAATTCGAAATTAGGAAATGAATCCATAACCTAATCCTTTTTCAATCCTAAACACATTCATAATCATGAAAATTGAATAGAGGATTGACGAAGAAAGTGAACATTCACACAGAATTTGAAATACCAAACCAGAACTCAAATTCTCCTTGCTTGGGCTTGGATCCTTGGATTGATTGATTGTTTAGCCTTCCATGATCATCATCAATGAAAGCCCCATGA
>QARZ01041114.1:283065-295862 GCA_013407115.1 Glycine latifolia | reverse complement strand
GAATAAAATAATTACGGAATAAAGCGAAGTAGAAGCGGTCGTTTCAGAATTGACCTTGGCTTAATAAGCAACAATTATCCATTAAGCCCACTTGTTTGCCTAAGGCAAAAACTGAATTAGAATGGGAAAATAAAAGTCCAAGAGAAGTCAAATAAGCTAAGAAGAATAGAAAAATATTAAACTAAAAATACTCAATCATCGATCCATCCCAGTTAGTGAATGATCCTTATAATGATACAAATATATAATGAGTGACACTCTTATTTCACTCACAGTAGACGTTGACTGAATCTCTTATAGATTGATTGCAATTATATGCATTGAAATGATCAAGACCATGTTTGCATATTTAGCCAAGAGCCAAAAATCCTACCCTACATATTTATCCCTTGCACCTTACTTTGAGCTTAATTGATGTATTCTATTCTAATTCCCAAACCTTGAAATTTGTATGTTTATATATCCCTTACTACCCTTAACTTAAAGGATAGGAGAGCATAAGTCTAGGAATTGGGAAATGTTTTAAGTTTGGAGTGGCTTTGCACCACTCAAAGGGAACAAAATAAAGGGTACCAACAAGCTATCACGAGAACAAAGGTTGAAAGTATTATCCTCATTCTCTCTTGCAAAGTATTGAAAAAGGAAAAATCTGAAAAAAAGAAAATAAAGAAAAATAAGAAAGAAACAAAGTAAAAAAAATCCTAAAAAATTGAGGACAAAGCAAAGTATGTATAAAATTGAAAATATGGGATACCAAGTGTAACGACCTGCCTCGTTGCTACAATATCACTACTCTTAAACGTATAATTTCCAAATTTTAATGAAAACTCCATAAATTTGATTATGAAAATGATAATAAATTTTTTCGTGATACTACACTCACTATACATCGCACAAGTACGTAAATAATTACACATATATAAATATATTAAACAAATACTTACCATTCACATGTCAGAACATAATTTAGTTTTTACATATATAAGCTTGGGATTACATGTTCGATAAAAGAGAAAAAAGGAACAAACTAAGTAAGAGTTGATAACAAAACACTACTCTTTCCCATAATAAATTCCAACGTTATCATGTCGGCTCAACGACTCCAACAAAAGGATCTCTCTCCAACACCACCTATTGCTGCTCATCTACTCCTATGAACAAAGGTTCGCGATCATCACAGGTACCAACCATAGGTACAAAATTGCAAGGGTGAGTTTATTATACAATATCAATAAGCACCAGATGACAATGATTAGCAAGAAAACAACGATGATAACCACAATCATTCTCAGTAATCAATCAGTTCAACACACACTCAACCAACTAGTCATCAACTTTTTCCACTATTCTAATCAATTATGCTCAGAATGATGCATGCACCTGACTCAACTCTCACCATGCAATGTGGTACCATTGGAAATGGCCTCTCACTTAGGAAAATGATTCAGTCATTTGTCGGGGTCACCCTGTCGTGCACTAGCCATTTCCCCCCATGATGATCAGCTAGAGTCTCAAGGGAATCCCAAACTGAGTGACATGCCTGTACCCGCATTTTTATCCTCATAAAAACCACAGGTAAACATTTCCTTCATTTTATTTCCATGCAATTATGAAGTATGAAACATGGGCTCATCAATGTACTGACCGTGGATAAAGACCGAAATCCTAAGCAATCCCTTCTCCTCTCTAGGAATGCTTAATATTCATAAACTCTTCCTCACAAGGATATCCAATAAGTCATGCACCAATGCACATACACAACATACAAACATGGACTCATCAATGCACTGACCGTGGATAGAGACCGGAATTCTAAACAATTCCTTTCTCTCTTCAGGAATGCTTAAAATTTGTAAGCTCTTCCCCACACGGATATCCAACAGGTCACTACACCCTCAATGTACAACATACATCCATCACAATGACATCATCAACATCAACGTCATCTCTCATCTATGTCATCATCAACATCAATATCACCTCAATCTCAATATCATCAACAACATCAATATCATTTCATTTCAATATCATCAACATAATCTCATTTCAATATCATCATCAACATCACAAACCTCAATCATTCACAATCCATATTACCATGAGACTGGTATTTTAGGAAAATTCTAAATTGAAGAGGAGAACTACAATATAGAAAACAAACTCTTATGCCCATTTAAAAATTTAATAAAGAATTAAATAGGAGAACACATTATAAAATTTTGGGCAAAGTCTCCTCTGTAATTAAGACTTTTCTAAAAATTCAATCATTAAAACAACAACATCATTCATAGTTTTATCCATCAATAACAAATTCATCGCATCCCATTAGTTAAAAACAAAGTTTTTCTTGAAAACGAGCACACAACAAGAACAAACATACATTAATAATAAATATATCACATCCCATTAGTTTAAAACATAGTATTTCATGAAAACCAACACACAACAGGCACAGGCATACATCTCCATAATTGGGTTCCCTAACCCACAACTATGTTATCAAAAACTGTAACCAAATAACAAACTTACCTTACCTATCTATCTCCCTCTATTAGCTCCTTCCAGCGTTGTTTTGAGCTCTCTCAAGTTCACGTGCTTTGGCCCAAACGTAGAGCTCTATATACCAAATCGAAGATAATTTAGTATAGATTTCAAAAACAAGCTTTGTGAATGAATGAGGTTTGTGATGTTGATGATGAAATTGAAATGAGATTATGTTGATGATTATATTAATATAAGATGATATTGATGTTGAAATGAAATGATGTTGATGTTGTTGATGATATTGAAATGATATTGATGTCGTTGACGATATTGAGATTGAGATGATATTGATGTTGATGATGACATAAATGAGAGATGATGTTGATAACGTCATCATGATGGATGTAAGTTGTACATGGGGGTGCAGTGACCTGTTGGATATCTGTTGCGAAAACGGCAAGTGCACCACTCGTTCAAGTAATAAAATGATAAGTAGAGTTATCGTTCCCACGAAGATTGAAGCACTAAATTTAATTGTAATTTAGAATCTTTAAATTGGAAGAGAAATAATATAATTGGAAGAATATGATTGTGATTTAGATTTAAGAAATTATAACAAAACTGAATTAAAATTTAAGAAAATTCAAACGCGATGTAAATTGAAGATTATGCAATAATGAGGAAGAATTATGATTAAAGCACAATCACCTCTGATCCCTACCTTCTATATTTGAATTAATTATTGATTTCAATAACTATAATTGTTCAGAGAATGTATTTTTCATAGATAGTTAAATCCTAATTCCTCAGTAATTTAACCCTTTAACCAACTCCAAACCCTAATTCCCTAGTGATTTCTTATTAAGTTAAGCATTAAATAATACATCAATTATTCTGCAATCCTACATCCCTATTGTAATGTAAAAACTGTTATTCTATCGCTTTCAGAAATTAGAATTCCAATATCCCTATTGTAAATCCCAACCCTTAGTACCTTAGCAGAGTGATCAATTCTATTAAGGAAATTCAAGTGAGAACAAGATAGAATAAAACAATTATGATCAGTTATTTCAATATCAATTCAATACAAAGGAGTTCTCATTGGCTTTGGCTTTAACCACAATCAAAGAGGGATTAGCCAAACATGACTATGTCTGGCTTTAATACAATAGTTAGAAGGTAAATGAGAAAGAATACAAAGAATGAAGAGTAAGCAAACCCCTCAATCTTGGCCTCCTTCATGATCTTCCTTCTTCTTTGATCTTCTTCAATGCCTCCCTTTTTCTGTTTCTGCCTCTGTGTTCCCCTCTGTAAACGTCCTACTACTTTCCTATTTATATCTAGGTCATAAAAACCCCAATAGCTTTTATTTTTATGTTATCTTTAAGCTAATTCGTATTTCCAGTGTCGTCCGCGCGCCTGGTGCGAGTTCTAGCGTGAATGGCGTGAACTTCCAGTAAGTGTGGCCCAATCAGTGTGGCTTTGGCGTAACTCACGTGAACTTCCAGTAGCTTTCACGCGATTAGCGTGGCCATGGCGCGGTTGGCACGAGATTCCAGAAACCATTACCTCTTTATTTTGCTTCTTTTCTTTCTTTTCTTGGCTCTTAACATCAAAATTGCATAAAATCAGTGATAAACACAATAATGATGAACTTTGTACTTATTCTAGCATTTATTTGACATTTTATGCTTAGTTTCTTAATGCATTTACCCTAAAAACTACATATGCTAGCAGCATATCAAAAAATTCCCATATGTAAATATTGTTGTCCTTAGCAATAAAATAAAACATTATTGCAATGGAAACTATATTCAACAATTAAACATATCATCACATACACAATCTCAGGACTACTCTGTTAAATGCAATTGAATTCCATATGAAAATTTCAAGAATACTTTTCAAGTGTATCACATAGAATCTTAATTTGAATACCCCTCACTAAGACATATAAATCACTCATCACTCAAGTGTTTTGGGTAAAATATAATCTCTCAATTCCTCTAAAGCTATAATACTACCATAGGCTTGACTATATTCTCAAGTTCCTGAAAATAAGAAACATGAATACATGCACAGTTAATCAAAAGGTCTTTACAAGGTTGTAACTTGGTCTGGCTTAAGGGTAGGAATAATTTGGATAGTGGCTAAATTTGAGATTGAATTCTATCAGAATTAGTCAAGTCCACTTAACCAATCTACCACTCTTATTCTCATGTCCACCTTTATACATCTGGTCCCTCCAGTCTTTGTTTGTTTGTTTTTGTTTTTTTTAGAACAAAACAATTGTAAACAGAGAGAATAGAATAATGAGAAAATACATTTAGATTCACCAGTTGGTATTTTAGACTTGTTATTTCCTAACTGGACTATTCACTAGATTTGGTCTTTGCCAGATCTGCTCTGTTGGCATTTCCACACCAAACCCAGAATTGTCTTCTCGGGTAACTTTGTCTTTCCTCTTACCCTTTCTTTCCTTTCATATGAACATTCATCTTCCTATTTTTCAATATCTAGCAGACTTGATTCTAACTCTCCTTTCTTCCAATCTCAAATAATATGGTCAAAGATAAGTTTCAAATGTCAGGTGAATGAAATAGAAAAGGCTTAGGCTCAAAGGGTTTAACAATAGAAAATTATTAAGGTAAGGTCATTTGGCTCTAACTTAAAAAGAAGAAAATGCCTTTATCATATCAACCATGCAAGTATTAAAGAGAAACAAATCAAGTTCTAGAGTATTATTCACAGTGAGGTCACTCTGATGGACTCCTAAATTGAATCAAGTCCGGTTTGCCCTGATCTTCCTTGCAATGAAACTCAATCTTCAATTCACTCAAAACAGAGTAGGGAACTCTCTCCTTTAATGGGGTTGTTTATGTTTTTCTAAATTCAGAAATGGGTTATGGAAGAAGACTAGAGATGGATTAGGAATGACACCATGGAATAGGAATTCCAATAAGTCTTGCAAGAATCACCACAATAGCTGGGAGGCCATTGATAAGAAACAAGAAGTTCTTGACTAAGAACAAAGGGAGAAAACTCTCACCAACAATTCAGAAATTGTATTGATTCACCAAAAATCCTTTACATTCAGTTTTTGGGACCTTATATAGGCCACGGATTATTAAGCTAATTGATCCTAAATGAAATGTAAATGTAAGCTAAAATGAAGCCCAAACGTAGCTTACAAGACAAGTTGTTCCTAAAGACCTTTGGCTTCCAAAAACTGTGCAGTAACCATCTCAGACTGGTATAATCGATTATTTCGTTATGGTAATCGATTAAATCAGTCAGAAACTGAAATAATCGGTTACACTAGCCAAATAATCGATTAAAGCAGTAAGGCTATGATTCCTGCTTACAACTGACTTACTGGTAATCGATTATTTCGACGAAATAATCGATTAAAGCAGTAAGGGCTTAATTCTAATTGCTTTACAGGGCTCATAGGGAGCCATGCCAATGGTAGAGTGGAAGCTATTGTTGTAGGTGAATTCTATCAAGGGTAGGAAACTATCCCAACTACCCCATTGTTCTAGAACACACGCCCTCAAAAGGTCTTCTAGAGACTGAATGGTCCGTTCAGTCTGCCCATCAGTTTGAGGGTGATAAGCTGAACTTAGCCGAAGTTGGGTTCTTAAGGCCTTGTTCAAACTCTCCCAAAATCTAGAAGTGAACCTCGGATCCCGATCAAATACTATGCTAGAGGGCACATCGTGCAACCAGATAATCTCGCTAATATACAAAGAGGTCAACTTCTCTAAGGAAAACTATGGGGATAAAGTGAGCATACTTAGTAAATCTGTTAACAATAACCCAGATAGAATCTAACCCAGCCTGGGTTCTAGGCAAACCCACAACAAAATTCATGGAGATACTATCCCACTTCCATTGGGGTATCTCCAAGGGTTGTAACTTACCCGATGGTCTCTAGTGTTCTACCTTAGCTTTCTGACAGACCAAGCACGCGTATACAAACTCACTAATCTCCCTCTTCATGTTCGGCCACCAAATATTCTTAAGGTCTTGGTACATCTTGGTGGCGCCAGGGTGGATACTTAGGTTACTTCTATGCCCCTCCTCTAAGATCACTTTCTTAAGCCTGGATATGTTGGGAACTCGGACTCTACCCTGAAGCCTCAAAACTCCATTCGGTCCCACATGAAAACTGCTAGCACTCCCTGATGTTATGGCTTCTAGTTAGGTATTTAGAAAAGGGTTGGACTCCTGCCCTTCTCGGATCTCTTCTAGCAGCCCACTCATAATCCGTAGGGCTCCTAGTCTCATGCTATTATGGGTGAGTTCATATGCTAGACTAAGGTCTCTAAACCGCTCCAAAAGCTCTAACTCCCTCACCATCAATGCGGACACATGAAGAGATTTCCTACTTAAAGCATTGGCCACCACATTGGCCTTGCCGGGATGATAACTAAGCTCAAAATCATAATCCTTAAGGAACTCTAGCCATCTTCTCTAATGCATGTTCAGTTCTTTCTGGCTGAACAGACACTTAAGGCTTTTATGGTCACTAAACACCTCGAACTTGGAGCCAAAAAGATAATGTCTCCATATCTTAAGGGCAAACACCACGATAGCTAACTCCAAATCATGGGTGGGGTAGTTCCTTTCATGCGTCTTAAACTTCCTGGAAGCATAGGCCATAACTCAGCCACCCTGCATCAACACCCTGCCCAAGCCCGTCATTGCTGCGTCACAATACACCTTAAAGGGCTCCCTAGGTTAGGCAAAACTAACACGGGTGCAGTTGTTAGCTTTTCCTTAAGAGTTCGAAAGCTATGCTCACACTAATCATCCAACACAAACACCTGACCCTTACGAGTCAACTTAGTCAAAGGTAAGGCCAGCTTGGAGAAACCTTCTACAAATCTCCTGTAGTACCCGGCCAAGCCCAGAAAACTTCTAATCTCAAACACGGACTTGGGGCTCGCTGATAACCAATGTCGTATCGCTTCAAAACAATTAAACTACGCTAATTCTATAGCACAGGATTAACGTAGATCGACTCAGAGACACAATCAATATGGTTCTAACTTCAATTCACTAGTAAATAATAGGGGGATTTTTATCAAACAGTTTGCATGCGTGAATAAAAATTGCAGAAAAAAGTAGCAAAATAAAAACTAACAGAATTGATAAAAGGTATTCTAAAACAGATTAAAAGCATCAATCAAATTCACCAAACCAAGCAATATGAATTATCATGGTTCTAGGATAATGATTTTGCTGTGAAAGTTCATTCAATTTCATTAGAAGCAGTTCAATTGAATTAACCCCTAAATTAATTGAAACCACAAACCTAATATAAATATCATCCAAATAATCTGTGATTAAAATTCAAAATTAGGAAATGAATCCATAACCTAATCCGCTTTCAATCCTAAACACATTCATAATCATGAAAATTGAATAGAAGATTGAAGAAGAAAGTGAACATTCACACAAAATTTGAAATACCAAACCAGAACTCAAATTCTCCTTGCTTGGGCTTGGATCCTTGATTGATTGATTGTGTAGCCTTCCATGATCATCATCAATGAAAGCCCC
Source organism: Glycine latifolia (assembly GCA_013407115.1). Taxonomy (NCBI): domain Eukaryota; kingdom Viridiplantae; phylum Streptophyta; class Magnoliopsida; order Fabales; family Fabaceae; genus Glycine; species Glycine latifolia. The sequence goes on along the minus strand of QARZ01041114.1, from coordinate 287,810 downwards.
ACGAAATTAGTGCAAGAAAATGGAAGAACATAAATGAAAATGAAGAATAGTGAAGAACAATGAAGAATAGTTGAGAGAAAATAAGAGAAAGAGTTTTAATTCTAAAAACTTCTAAAAGTCACTACAAAATGTGTTTGTGCTAAAATGAAGTGTGTCCATCCAAATAACTAAAATCATTTACATATAGTGACTGAATCAGTAGGAAAGGATGGGCCACAATGAAGCCCAACTAATCTAACTAATTACTAATTACACCAATTTCGCAGCCCAAAATTCAAGTGCAGTAATTCTGACTTCCAAGCCTAAAATGACCCTCAAAATGACAAAATTGGCCTCGGCTTATCTCTGACAAAATTGTAGACCTTTTCCTTATCTTTCCAGGGACTACTTATATGCGTCATTTGGAGTTCTGTAGAGCTCTCTAGGTCCTGCGCAAGGAAGATGGTCAAGTAAGCAAAAACTCCGAAAATAAGCAACAATTATCAATTAAGCTCACTTGTTTGCCTAAGGAAAAAACTGAATTAGAATGGGAAAATAAAATTCCAAGAGAATTCAAATAAGTTAAGAAGAATAGAAAAATATTAAACTAAAAATACTCAATCAAAATACCCCACACTTAAACTTTTGCACTCCTGGGCAAAACTAAAAGAAAGACTGAGAGAAAAAATTCAAACTAAGGTAAACCACAAACTAAAAGAAAGGTAAGAACAAGGCACACACATTTTTCAATGGATCTTAACAATGCACAAAAGTGAGAAAGATGAAAAATGGAAGAATGATATTAAGGTTCCAAACAATCCATGAACACATGATGACAAATTGCAAAGTGAAAAAGTAGTCAAGTTAAAATTAAGAATGAACCAAGGTGATAGAAATCTCTCTCAAAGAGCAACACTCAACCTCTTCTGATGTGTATGGGTTTATGTTTATACTCAAACACCACATGTAACTAGCACATCCAAATTTTGACAAGACTCTAATTCATTCAACTTGAAATACACATGCACCAAAAGGACTTTATAGGCTTGTAATGTATGGCTTGGGTAAAGGGTGGATAAGAAAAGGATATTTAGGCTAAAACTAAGAGAAAAGAGGGGCAATGGAGAGTAAGCCAACAAGTATAAAGAGGGGTAGAAGCAAATAACTTATAAGGATGAAAATGAATCACAACCACTTTTGTTGCATTTTCTTTTCCTTTTTCTTTTCTTTTCTTTTCTTTCCAAATCAAAACAAAATAAAGATACCCCATATAATGACCCTGTGATAATCTGGGTTGTCACATAAGGGGGTGTATGTTGGAACTCGGATAAGAAGGGGGTGTAGATAGCATCTCTTCAAAACCGGGTTCATGTGACCGGGTTGTCACCTAAAGGGGGTGTATTTTGGAACCCGAACATGAAGGGGGTGTAGATAGCACCTTTTCAAATCTGGGATCGTGGTATATGGTGGTATTAATAAGAAGACCGAGTTATTGCCATGTAAGTGGTGTATATACATAGCACTTTTGGGGAAAAGCCCTGATGTATAAAAAGCAACCCAGACAAGGAAGGAAAGAGCGACCGGGTAGCGAACTCGGTTTAGCTTGTATATTCCTTTTCCTAGAGGGACCGGGTTGTGGTCTCGGTAGAGCGTGTGTTTTTCCTTTTCTTTGAGGTTCGAGTAAGTGATCTTAGATGTGTTCCAAGTAGTGATCTCGGTAGAGCGTGTGTTTTTCCTTTTCTTTAAGGTTCGAGTAAGTGATCTAGGATGTGTTCAGAGTAGTGATCTCGGATATGTTTCCAAGTCATGATCTCGTACGTGTTACCGAGTTGTGATCTCGGATGAGCAACCGGGTAGTGGTCTCAGGTGAGCTCGGAGGAGCTCGTTTTTAGTTGACTTGTAAGAGCCACCGGGTAGAGAGACCGGAAGAGATCGCAACCCTTTTTGATAGAGTTACCGGGTTAGTGATCCCGGAAGTGGTTGGGAGGAACCTTGGACTGGTGACATACCAAGTAATGAAGTCAGATGAGGTCGGATTAGGTCAAATGAAGTCAGTTGTGGTTGGAATGAGTGCTCAGGAACCTGGGACAGGGTAGTGAAGTTGCACTCAATATATATAAATCCAACCCGACAGCGTTAGTAATATGAAGAGAACCCGGCAACGTATGTAGGGTTTAGAGAACTCAGGTAGTCACACATAACTTGTATGAGGTATAATAAATTGACTTGCCAAACAGTAGACCCAACCCGGCAGTCAAATATCTCTACATATTCACATTACACAAGTGATAAGTGTTGTGTAACGACCCGCCACGTCACTACTGTATTACTAACTCATAACCATGACATAAATTCATTATTTAAGGAAAAGAACACCTCTTTGGTTACTTGTGAAAATGGTGATAAATTTTTCGCGAGCATATAACGACCATCATCATAGAATATACACGTAGATCAAGGTACTCATAAAACATTTTGAATATATGTACGCACTTACAACACATAATTTAATTACAGGTACAAAGATTATGTCTCAAAAAGAATATACATCAAGTGTTTTTCAAATGAAAAGAGAAGTAAAAGAGAAATAGGAGTCAGGGGTGTGATTAGAAAAACAAGGAGTGCATCCATTAAAATAAGAGGTGCATCTAGCAAAATGTAACTCCTGCCCGGGATCATGTCCATTGACATCCCAGCAAAACACGGCGGCTCCAAACAACCCGATCTTCTCCCAAAAGCACCTACTCCTACCCATCTGCTCACACGAACCCGGTTCGCGATCATCACAGGTACCAAACCACAAGGTACAACAAAGCAAATGTGAGTTCATCATATTAAATAACAACAATAAATACAACAGGAAAGGAGCACAACCCAGTCAAGAAGCAACGCGGTCATAAACATGTCAATACAAACATTCCAAGCATCCATCAAACACTAACATATACGGACATCCACAACCATTTCATTAATCCACTAACAAAATCTAGCATGATGTATGCTCCTGACTCAATTCTCATTATGCAATGTGGTACCATCCTGGAAATAGGCCAAATTCATGGTACGAATGACTGCTGCAACTCGTCAGGGTCACTCTATTATGCACAGGACTCACCCCCCCATGGTGATCAGCCAAAATAGGTGTCATAAGGATCTCCCTACAGACGTGGCCCCCCAGTACTTCTCGTACTATGCAGTCAATCATCCTATTTTCGTCATGCAAATGTCATATGTTACGTAGGCGCCATCAATGTATGATCCGGCTAAGAACACAATCCTTCCTCGCAAGGGTAATCCGTTATACACCCCCTATGTAACATACTGCCCACACGAGAGCCCAATGATGTACTGACCGTGGTCTTCGCAAGGTTTATCACCACCCAGTCTCAGCATCTCATGGATGCACTGACCGTGGTCCTCGCAAGGTTTACCACCACCCAGTCCCGGCATCTCATTACTATACATAGAATATCACCACGACACCATCAATGTATGACCCAAGACCAGGCTCAACCCGACCTGGCTAGGATAATGCCATACACCCCCGTGGGTATTTATGTGTATTCCAAACGCATTCCTCATCTCGGACCATCACATAGGCCAAGTTCAAATCCCACCAACGTAATCATATACGTCATTCACAAACATGTACAAACAAGTGAATCGGTGTGAAGTACGAGGTGTCCGGGTTGGCACTTAGACAAACTATCTCAAGGTAAGAATCTGAACAAGGTCGGTCAAGGCCGGTAGAACTCGAACAAGGTTGGTAGGGGTCGGTCAGAGGAGTAAAGTTTAGGTGAGAGAAGACAAGGGTAGGAAAAATGGAAGAGCTCGATCGAGTTCGGTTGGGTGCTAAGGATTTGCCAAAGGCGGTCAAGAGGTCCTTAGGTTTCTTATAAAGTTCTAAGGATGGGTTTAGCACTATGTAATCGATTGCATAAGCATTGTAATCGATTACAACAGATAGCGCTTGTAAGACCTCGGGTTTGTATTTCACTAACCCACACAAGAGTGTAAGGGAACCCGGTAGCTCATTTCCCAAGAGCATACAAGCTCTACCAATTAGGGAACTCGGTAGTTCTCAAGGAAAAAGGGGTTTGGACTTGGTAATTCTAAAGGAAGCATCCCACCCCGGGTAAGGAACCCGGTCTCTCTCTAAGAAAAGGGAAGGATGAGCTTCTAGAGGCGACATGTGTATGTAACTCGATCGTTTTAGAAAAAGGAACACAAGCTCAACTGAGTAGGGGAGTCTGGTGGCTCTTTTCCCGAGAGAACATGAGCTCATCCGAGTTAGCAACCCGGTCTTTCTCTCTATGGGGAAGTAACTTGAGTTTAACAGCTCTAACGTATCACCCGGGTAAGGAACCTGGTATACCTTATAAAAAGGGAAACGAGTCATAACGACTCTAAGGAAACGACCCCGGGTAGGGAACCCAGTCTACTGACATCCGCCAACAAGGACTAAGTTACGTCCTGCATGCTACGTAACCCGCTCAACTCAGCCTACCCATCCCGGTAGCCGACATCGAAACGCAAGGGTTTGACACATACATCTAACTCGGCCTGCCCATCTCGGTAGCGGACATCAAACAAGGGATTTATGTCTACCTGTAACCTGGCCAACTCATCCCGGTACTCATCACCTTCACAAACACTTCTGCAGGTGTCTTAGAAACTCTTCAGCATCAAAATGCCAACTTCACCTGTAACGCCTCTCTTAACTCTCTCGTGCTTGATTGATTTTAGATAAAACCTTGTGTCTATTA